>APFE031090292.1:72698-163624 GCA_000404065.3 Pinus taeda | reverse complement strand
TTATAGGCAATAAGCTCCCAGTTCAAACAATATTGCCAGAACTTGACGAGGAAGGAAAAAATTATATTGGAACCAGAAGCAGTCACAGAAACAAGAACTCGACAGCTACGAAATCGATCAATTTCAGAGTATCTTATCAAGTGGAAGAACTTATCTGCTGAAGATTCCACATTGGAGGATGAAAATTTTATACGAAAGAATCCAGAACTACTCAAGCATTGAGGACAACACTTTTTTGAAGGAGAGGGGCATGTTGGGTCCCTATAATACTAAGGCGTGGATCTATCTTTTCTATCTATTTCTTGAGCTAGTTTCATAACACCCATGAACTGAGAATTCTTCAAGACTTTCAAGGAGACTCCTGCATTTGCAAACTTTCCAGAGACAACGTGAGCACTATTAGAAAGCATTTTGTCGGCACCCGCACAAACTATAAATACCGAGGATGTAGTAGAGGAGGTAGCGCAGGAAATGGGAATAGAGGTAGAAGTAGCTGCTCTAGAGGTCGCCTAAGTGCTTGCTGAGGTACCTAAATCACCAAGAAAAACGAGACCGAAGCCGACCCCCACCAAAGAAACCCTGAAAGATAAGAAGGGAAAGCAGCCTGCTATACTGATGCGTGCATCGCCAAGGGGAAACACACCAAAACGCACCGCACAGGAGAAAGGCAAGGTCATAAACTTAGAACTAGAGGAGGAAGACATTGAAGAAATCTCGATGGATGACGAGGATGTGGGAGTTGAAGCCGAGGAAGTTGAAGCCTAGGGTGCCGACCCTATTACTCGGTTCCCGAAGTATGTCCCTCTGTGCAAGCCTAAGTCCAAGGTTCCAAAGGAAATTAATGAGAGCAAGACTCCCTTGCAAACCCCTCTGCTGCTGGACAAAAAAAATTTCAACGGTACAGGCTTGGCAGGAATGCCACTGCTGAAAATTGAAGACTAGGACTTGGCATACCATGAGAAGTTCCCACATCTAGTGACCGAGTAGCTAAGGTGTTGCATCATTGATACGAATTTGGGAATGATCGCATTGGAGCTGCAAAGCTGGCTCAAGGGAGTAGAAAAGGTAGGGTTGCTCAACCTGCTCTAGGTGCCGCACTACAACCTCACCTCAGTGATAGTTTTGGTCATCAAGCAGCTATTGTGCTTGGTGCATGATGGATGTCTATGGCTGGAAGAGATGATACCCATCACGGATAGGTTGATTCATTAGATAATGCAATTTCCATATATAGGAGAGAATCTCGCCATGATCTTTGGTGGAAAAGGTGGCGAGTAGGCTCTCGCAGAATCGATGAAAGAAAAATTTAAACTAGTGAAGATGCCACGCAGATATGTTATATCCAGCATCTACGACCTTACTGTGAAGGTAGACACACAGATCTTAGCAGGGAAGGTGATGAGGAAGTGTCGCGTCGATGAGGTGTCAACGCATGTCATCGCGCTTGCAGCACAGTGCGCTAAAGGAGTCTAGTTCAATTGGTTGGAGTACCTTTGTGGTGAGTTTCTAGTGAACTATCACGAAGCACAGGAGCACAGCAAGACGTTCCACTATGTGTGGCTCTTACTTTGAATTGTGCTGGTAGCGTGGGAGCTGCTAGAGGATAGTTAGTTCCCTTTGGTCGTGCCAAACCTCCAAGAAGTAGTGAAGTATGCTTCGTTATGCAAGACCAAGTACACGCAGTGAGTTAGGGATAGCATGAGCTTTTGGATCTTGATGGAAATGAACATTCGAATGGCCATCAATCGCAAGCCATGATTTTCGCCTATGGTGTACACCAACCTGCAGGGCAACACCAAATTCAAAGCCGACTTCCATCGAGTATCCATTAGGGCGTGGAAGGACCCTGCGCAGAAATGGTACAACTTTTTGTATTTGGCAACGGATGATGCCATTGATACAGTGCTTGATCAATGGCCAACAGAGTGGTTCTCTACTACAGATTTGGCGGTGGGCAGAAGCAAGTCTGCTGCGCAAAAGAAAAAGGAGGAGGTTAAGCTTAAGATGACATAGTTGGCCAAAAAGAGGAAGAATGAGGTTGTTGATAAGGCTCAAGCAGAGCGCAATGACGTGTAGCAGACAGGTGGGACAGAGCGTGGCTCTGACAAAAGTGCGAGGTTGCCTTCACCTAAGACCAAGGAAGAAACATATGAACAACACGACACGGACCCTCAGGAGACATCCACCCACATTAAACGCCCAAGAGAGCTAGAGAAAGGAGGGCCCAGGAAGAAATCAAAGGTGACCAAGATCTCGCTGGACCCCATCACACTAACAGAGGGAGATTTACATGATATCAGTGACACAGTAAGGGATGTCACCGCAGAGGCCCTGCAATAGTTTGAACAGCAACAGTAGATCATCTTAGGGGTCATCCAGACAGGGTTGCATGAGTTGCATACCCGTGCATCACAGGTTGGTACAGTGTCTACCAGCCTGGCTATCGGCACTTTAGAGGTTGCCGATATGTTGCGCATGAAGACTTCCAATGCGATAGTGCTTCTAGATGGAGCACTGACCACAAAGAATGAGGCTAATAGGCCCACTATCAGCGCCTTAAAGGGAGTCGGATTGAACCTGGCAATGCTCTAGCGTGGAGCACTCCACCTCTTGCAGGATGGAGTAATTGCAGAACTAAGGGCCTGAGAGCACGATGCCCTCCAGGTGATCAATGAACAATGGATCAATAATGAGCAGTTGGCCCTACAAAGAAATGTTTCCATCGCCACTGAGACCGAGGTGACCAATTAGAGAAAGCACATTTTGCAGGTCGTTGAGGAGGCATGTAGAATGGTCCCAAAGTTGGCCATTCCGGAGGAGGAGCTAGTCGAGGTATGCATCCGTAAGTTGGCCACAGGGGCGCACGACACTCGGTTTGAGGTGTCATGGGTTCAGTTGGAGTTGAACCTACAAATTACAAATTTCTAGTTGAGGGCCTAGCCTTCAACTTTACCAGAAGTGAAGGAATAGCAGGCGACTGCTATCACAGAAGCAATAACGACGGTGGACAGTGCAGTAGCAAACTGCATGTAGCTGTTTGAGTAGTCATTTGAAGTCCTGATAAACTTGCACGAGGACCCCAATGTACAGAGGCTAGAGACGAAAGCGCGTGAGCTACAACAACTCTACAATGAGGTTAAGGGCATAGCGCAAACCGTCGCGCTGACACAGAGACTAGCCAAGCTGCAGGAGGCCAAGCAACTAAATGAATAGGTGGACACAGTGTTGCACAAGGAAGAAGTGCTCAAGGTGAGATTAAAACCTTGGCTGGATGAGTCTTACACAATGACAGGGAATATCAAAGGCAAGCTTGCGACTCTACAAGAAACACAACAAAAGCTTCAGACTGACAGCGCAGGAGCAGTGATCAAGAAGATAGTGGAAGACGCGAAGCAGCTGGCAGCTCAGTGCATGACCAAGGTTGATGTCATACGGGTCGAGATGGAAGGACTTTGCATAAAGATCTGTGTTCCTATTGAGTGACTTGAGGGCGAGTCATGATGTTTTTTTTAGGGGCCTGTTGGGAACGGGATCCCCCAAAGGACAGTTTTGGGGGCTAAAAGCCCATATTTTGAGTCAAAATTTGTAATAAAATTGCAAAGACTTCGCATTTTGTGGTCGTGGAGTGCATAGGTGTTATAAGTCATAAAGGGTTGTCCGCCCTTAGTTTTGTAAAGTAAAGTCAGCTGTAAGAGATCTACCCATGGTCCGTGGACCATGGGGTTGTATAAAAAGAGCTAATCTCTAAGTATTTTTAGAGACACAGAAGAGAAGAGAGTCGTAGCTTTGAAGTAAGAAGTCTAAGTTTCGGGTCGTAGCTTAGGTAGAGGCTTTGTAGCTGAGTATGCAGAGGCCTAGGATAGAACTCCACAGCTGAGTGCACAGACCCCTGCAGCTGTGTGCGTAGGGTGAATAGAATTGATAATCACTTGGAAGATATCAATAAAGAGAAGTATTCTGCAATTTTTGTGTCTTTGTTCCAATTGATGCATCTTGTCATTTTATGTATGAATATATTTCTTATATGGTGTGCGAATGTGTATAATTACGTTGGATAACTAAACACATCTAAGAATATCTGTTTACACGGTGCTAACAGTGAATATCTAATAAGATAAGTAAGACTCTCAAGATAACTTGACAATCTAAGCAATACACTGCCTTAGCAGCATGAAAGCATTTGAATCAAGGGTCAGGGTTGCACGAAGGTCAGTCGTACCCTTTCGCGGAGGTATTTAAGGACGGAATAGAGGGCTCATCTGGCAAGCCCTAGAGCGAAGTGACCTGTGCAAAGGCAAGAATAGAAGGAATAAAATGACATCACGACCATCTCAGGGTGCAAAAACTTGGTTCCAACATCCCCTCATGCTGCTTCAGGTGATACTTTGGTCTATGCCCTGTGGGCTAATGCTAAAAGGGCTAGTAGTATAGGGATTTGTTTGGCTAATTAGTGATGAACCTGGGTCAGGCCCCCTCAAGCCAGCAACTTTCCTCATGACTATTCAACTTCCTATGACTTTTCAACTGACATGACTCTTCATATTCATGTGTGTCCATTGGAATTCCACTTTACATTACATTCAATTTACAACATATATGGCCCATAATAGTGATGTGGCCTTTGACAACTCATGACACAACTTGACATGACACTGCTGACATGGACTAGCTTGTTGTGGTGGAAATGTCAAGTTGTTGTTGCTACTGAGTGATAGATGTGTCTTTGGATGTGCTTTCTTTTCTCCTCCTCATGGCTTGATAATGAAGGTCTTCAATGATATTTTTTCTTGAAAGGCAGTTGCATGCATGTGTTCCCTTTGCTTGTTATTGATGAGGTCCTTTTGTCCATCCAGCTACAAGTGAGTCTTATAGCAGGTTCACTCTTTCCTCATCTTATTCATCGTCTCACCATGATCTAACAGTGTACTTATTCCTGAAATTCATTCAGGATGAGATGACATTAAATCCAAAACCTCCTAGTCTAAGATAATGTATTTGTATCCATGGATTGGGCCTAGGACAGAGGACAAGTTGGGAAAGAGGGCCCAGTAACTACGCATTGCATAGTTCCAGGTGAAAGGGAGGGAGACTAGTCACTGAGACTGCGCAGAGTGCAGCTCAGGCTTCGCTGAGGAACTACTGAGTGTAGTCTTCATTGTCGGGAAAAATTGCATAAAGGCTGCTAGGGGGCAAGATTGTGCAATTGAGATTAGCAGTGGCAGCTAGAAGGTAGGACCCTGGGAGATAGGTATGCACAATTTTCTAAGGGAAGGTAGGACTGGGAAGCAGAGGGACCAGATAGGGTGGATTTGTGTAGTTTTGGGGATTTGTCAATCCCAACTAAGGGAGGACACTGGGGGACACTTATATGCAGTTCTTGGAAGCAAGGCAGGCTTGGGTCTTTGTGCATTATGGGGTTCCAGCAGGCAAGGTGGAGGCTTGATGACTAATCTTACAAAATGTGCAGTTCAGGTCGGGCTTAAGGCAACTTCTGTGCAATTTTGGGGAAGAAGGTAGGCTTCTTAGCTCTGGAATTGTGAAGTCCAACTTCCTTAGGGGGTGGTGATTTTAAATTGTGCAATTCTTGGTAACAGAGCAACATCACTAAGGGCTGAGATTGCACAGTGTGTAGCTCAGTCGGGGTCGGTGAAAGAGAGTTGTTTGATCGGAAGGATTTTCAGAAAAATGGCTAAGTGCGGGAGACAAGTGAACTTGTGAGGAACTTGACATTGTGATCACACATTTAGCATAATTTGACGACATGACAACATAGACCACCAGAACAAAAAGGCAATGCAGCACCCTCAGTGAGACTGTCTAGAACTAAAAGCGACAAGTGCGACACTTGAGATAGACCTTAGGATGATCATGACGACACTCGTGTGACAATGATTAAAACTTTGTGTATGAGTGTGACTGATGTTTACATAGCTAGGACAACCCAAACACACAAAGACAACCCTTCAAAATCACCAAAAATAGACCGCAAGCATGATAAAGCAATCAAACATGCCAAAATATGACAGTTGATCAAGCAAGAAGAAGGGGTGGAAAGACTGTGAAGGAGCTCATGGAATGAGCTTGAGTGTCTGCAACCATCAAGGAAAAACCAAGGAGGGCTCTAAAATTTGAGTGCAAGCCAAAACTTTGGAGGGTGTTGTAGCCTCTACAACGGTTGGTGACACACTGGTTGAATACTAGCTTCTCTATCTTGGTTCATTTTTCAGTGTAACGCCTTGGTCCTTTGGGGAGTATTGATTAATCATGCAGATCATTTTGGTTTCTCCAGTTACCCCATGGGAAGACATGTTTTTCCTTGTGCCTTCCCAATTGAACACGACATAAGATTCAACCATATCACAGTGTTTCGAATTCGGAAGGGTAGTTTAGCTTGCGAGCTTAAGATTTTTAGAGTATAGTTTTTCATCTCTGGTGTTGCTCCACTGCTAGCAAGCATGGACAATACTCTAACGGAGTCACACAGAAACAAAGAATTTCTCCACTGCCAGCGAGCCTGGACAGTACCTTGGTGAAGTTTCCTGCTCCACGTCTCTCTGCAGGAAGCCTTTCTCTTCTTTTTCCTTTGTTATTTTAAAGAGAATTTTGCATAAGCACTTATTTATTTTTGGGGCGGAAGAGGGATCATGACTTATTGAGAGAAGGAGAAGTTGTTCCTTTAGAGAATCATATAAATAGTTCTGATTCATGTTTTCTCATTTAAATTTTCCCCTTTTTTGTTTCTACTAGATGGATAATCTTGAAACACCAAAGAAAAAACCTGAGTACAGGCATGAAGTTTCCCAGCTTGGACATAGGTTCATGGTTTGACCAAAACTCTCCTCACAGATGGATCATATTTTGGTCAAGACTTCATCGGCCAAAAGTTACAACCAAACACAAAGAAGATGGACACAAAGTGTTGCAGTGTCACAAGACTCTTTAAACTCCAACCACATACACATTCAGAAGCCAAGACGAAGTAAGGCACAACACTTATTTTCATAAGAATAAAAAAACAACAGGAAACTAAGAAAAAAACAACAAACAATCAAAATATATGTACATAGCATGGAGCACAGCCCTGGATCTCATTGAAAATAACATTTCAAGTGTTGGCCATTGATAGGGAGAGAGTCAATATTCCCGTCAAGTGATTGGAGATGATACGTGTGTTGGCCAAGTTTCTCGTGGAAAGTAAAGGGACCAATCCAGAGGGATTGAAACTTAGTGTGCTTTGTCCTTCTGGTTTTTTTCCCACTTTATGACTAAGCCACCCACATTGAAGCTAGTATTCCCTACACACTTTCTATTGAACCATCTCTAGATACGGTTCTGGTGCAATGAATTTTTTTCTTTTGCTTTTATCCTTTCTTCCTATAGCTTGTGTAACGTGTCCATCCTACGCTGAACTAAAAGACACGGTGTGCCTTGGGATTCTTGGAAAAACTGGAGAGCGGGCAAGTAAATGTTTAGTAGGAGTATGGATTCCTTTCCATATACTAGGAAGTAAGGGGAAGTATTCAGAGAACATTTAGGTGTGACTCGATCATCCCATAAAGAATTCACCAGAGTGGAGTGCCAGTTTTGCTTCTCAGAGTAAATGGTATTTTTTATGACGTGAATGAGGTTATTGTTTGTGGATTCAACAAGACCATTTCCTTGTGGATAGTTATTAGCATAATGTTTCAAAATAATACCATTTTCCAATGCAAATTCATAAATCTTCAACTAAGAAAAATACATTGCATTGTAAAAAACAAGTGACGTAGAAACACCAAACCAGGAAATGATATTCTGTTGTAGGAAGCTAATGACTTCCTGATCATTCACTTGTTTCAGCAGGACTGCCTTTGTCCACCATGTGAAATAATATGTAGTAGTCAAAATATAGCGATTATGCTTCGATGAATGTGGGAAAATTTCCCTAATGATATCCAAGCCCCACTGTTGGAATGGTTCTTCCACTGCAATAGGCTGCTAACTTCTGATTCATGTTGGCGCACCTTTGACAGACCAAACACCTGCGAGCATAAGCATGCACATCCTTGAATAATGTAGCCTAGTATAAATTGGCCCGCATAACCTTGTGTGTTGTGGCGTTACCTGCGAAGTGTCCCCTAGCTGGTTTGTCATGGAGATCACATAAAACCTTTTTTGAATTTGGTGCCTCCAGGCACTTGAGAAATACTCCATTATGGTGTTTTTTGTATAGCACCCAATGCACCAACTGGTATGATAAATATTTTAGTGCTAGTTCCCTCTTCTTTTGCATATAAAAATGAGAGTGCACAGTGCCATGCTCAAGGTACTGGCACACCTATATGTACCAAGAGTTTTCGTGTGAAGTGGGAGAGGCTTGCTCAACATTGTACATTTATATTTCTTACTCCCAGCCAGTGATCTCTTCTTCTTCCTCTTATGCATGAACTGCTTCTACTACAAGTTTGGAAAGATTGTGAACCTTGATGGTATGAACTGGTGTGATGTCAATATCATAATCTTGCAGTCCTGTCATCCAGTTCGCCCTTCTCTCACCCAATTCTTGCTGGACAAGCAGTGATCTAATTGTTGGGTGTGGAAAAAATAAAATGCAGTGGTTTTTCAATAGCTAGGGTCTAAAATGATTCACAACCTTGTAGACTACATAATCTTGTTTGTACACGGTGGTATAGTTGAGTTATGGTCCTTATAGGCTCGCACTCATGAAGGAGATGGGTCGCTTATTGTTCAAATTGTTGAACTTGTCCTTTTGAGTGAACATCGCAGTGAGTGAAGTGTTGAAGCGAAAGTGTAGAGAAATAAATCTTTGCTAAAGTCTGGGTTGTATAGTGTTGGCGCCTCTACTATTTATTGCTTTATATGGGCGAATGTGTCCTTTTCCCTCTTTCCCCAACTATAGACTACATCCTTCTTGGTCATCTCGTGTATGGGCTTAACAATCTGAGCATAGTTAGAGTTGAATTTTCTGAGGAAGTTGATCTTCCCTAAGAAAGACTACATGGATTTATTTTTCACGAGATAGGCACTGTGAAGATCCTCTTACTAGGATTCAAGGATTTCCTATATTTCTGACATCACATGAAAATCTTCTTGAGATGGTACAGGTGGTCTGACTGTTTTCTTGAGAAGAATGTCACATCATCGAGGTAGACCACTACCTTCTATCTAATAAGCCCACAAAAGGCAATGTCCACTGCACGCTAAAATGTTTCACCTGCGTTAACTAACCCAAACAAAATTATGTGAAATGCAAATGTACCCCACTTGGCACAGAAGGTAGTTTTGAGTCTGTTAGGATATGCTATCAGAACCTAGTTGTATCCTAAAAATCCGTCAAGAAAAGAAAACATCTTTTCTCTAGATATTGTCTGCAATATATGCTCCATGGACAGCACTAGGTAGTTTTCCTTGTTCGAGGTGCAATTGAGATTATAGAAATCTACGCACAGGTAGATATCCCCATACTTCTTCCTGATTGGGACTAAGTTGGACACCCATGTTGAATGTCGCACTTTATAGATGATCCGAGCATCCAACAACTTGGTCAGTTCTTTCTGTATCAGGGGCTTAAGTGATGGATGAGATTTCCTCATCTTCGGCTAAAAAGGCTTCGCCACTTCCTTGATCGGTATGATGTGCTGGAATATTTGTAGGGACCCTCCCTATACTATATATTTTTCATAGTAAAATACAACCAAAAGAGAAAAACATTGCGATTTCAAATTTATTCAGCACTGTCTAACACATTCCTGAATTTCATTTCACTGAAAATATCATAAAATTTACATATATTTAACTAAAGCCATAAATAAATCATACAAAATAATATTGCAACACATATTTACCGTTCACCAGAAGACGAGATTCCACTTGATTTGTTGTTACTTGTCTTCCCTTGTTGTCGGTCACCTCCGTGAGTGAATGACGATGTACTTGATCCGAATGCAATGACCCACCGGTTAACGTCCCAACCTACTCCTTGGGTACTCTTCTTCCTGGCGGACCCCCGAGCTGCAATGGGATTGTACAATGGAGGAATGCGATAGCTAGTAGAGGAGAGCACTGCTTGGCTCAAGAGTCCCCTCTCTAAAATCCTCTACCTCACCAAAATCACTATAGTTTCGTAATCACTTTACTGACATAGTCTCATCCATCCAACAATAGGGTCCCCAAAAGTCCCCTCTCCCATGGCTTGCCCCTTCTTTTATAGGAGTCCTCATAGGTGACACTTGGCATGTCATGCATAATTAATTATTTTATTTATAATTCAATAACTTGATTATTCACCCACCCATGTGTCACTCTCTCATCAAGGGTCTCCAAACTTATTTACTTAAATTTTAATTTAAAACTAATATTTTCCTCACCTCAACAAGATTCCTATTTCTTCTCCTAGTTGCCTCTTGATACCCATTTGTACTCCTTAATTTGTGTTCATTACTAAAGTCAATTAATGAGTCAAGATTTGATCCCCTATCTACTCCCTAATTTAACTCAAGTTATCTCTTAGATGGATATTCTTATGTTGGTTGTTGCCACATCGAGGTTCTCTACATTTCTCTAAAATTTAATTTATTAATCTTATTTTAATTCACCATCCTCTTCTCTTAATTAGGTTTAACTATTTTTAGGATTAATCTTTATCCTTACCGTTATGTCCCTCTTTCCCCTTTTACCTAATTAAACTACATAATCTACCTAATATTTTCCAACATGGGAAGGGTAGAGTTTTTAAGGTAACCTATTTTATTTCTTCCTATGATCCTCTTAACCCAAGTTTTATTTTTTATTTAATTACCTAGGTTTCTAACATCATTTACCCTTGATGCAAATTTACCTAGTTTTCATTTCTTGATTATATTTATCAATTAATTTATTTTTAATGATTCCAAGGGTGCCAAGTTTGGTCGTTACCTTCAAGAACTTCCCTTGAAGTTCCAAGGGTGCCACACCTAATAGTTTATTTGTGATTCCAAGGGTGCCAAGTTGGTTGTGCCCTTCAAGAAATTCCCTTGAAGTTCCAAGGGTGCCACACCACTTTCCCTTCAAGCATTCAGTGACTACGAGGGGAAAGTATAGGTGCAACGACATAGACCACTATCATCTCTTATGTTGCCTGCTATAGTGAGACTAATGGTGTCGGCGATCAAGGAATCCACCTTGTTGCGCGCCCCTAGTAAAATCCTCATGAGTAACCCAACTTTGGGACTTGCTCTCATGACATCGTGATCTTCAAAGCGAAGGTGTTTCAACCCTTCCAGTCCAAGTCACGGCGAGAGTGCTAGTGGGTGAGATCAGGGACACTGTCCCACCTCTCCCATGTAGTTCCATCCACTTGTACAACCCCATCACCCATATGTGAGTCATTTTGCCAAGAAACTAATATGTGCTTGCAACCACTAAAATCTCATTAGAATATAGATAAACATGTATAGCCATTTTCAAAATTGACTTTGAATTTCAAAGATAAAATAATATAATTTTTTCATCAAACCCATTGTCGTCAACTCGTCATATGCGAGTGCCTCTGGTAGTTTCTTTCCATACTCAATAATCATCAATAACAAGGTTTCTTAGTGTTAGTCATTGTCATAATAGCATCATTAACAACACCTAGTCATTCACATCATTGTTCATTGTAGGCCCAAACTGATGAAAGTAGGTAACATAGGGGACACATCCATCATGGCTATCATCATCAAAACATCAATGGAAACATATAAATCCATTAAGCTATCAACCTCGTAACATCAATAGAAATATACATATCCTTCAATTTATCATCATCATGATTTTAATAGAGAGCATACATATCCTTTACTGCCATCGTCATCATAAATTCAATAGATACCAAACTTAACCATTTAGTGTTACAATCATCATAATACCAATAGATAACATACATAACCATTCATGCTATATTCTTCATAATATTAATGGAGAGCTTTCATAAACATCACAACCATGAATATCTCAATCACTAATAATAGCGTCATGTGCCCGAATCCTCAACCTGAGGTCCTCAAAGAATAATGTGTGGGCCTTAGGGTTAAATAAATTTTAGTGACATATCATTGCCAGTCCACTAGAGCGGGGCACTACATACACCCCCTCTTAATAATGGACTTCATCTCAAAGTCCTTGGAATAGGTAAGGAAAACAATGATGCATCTCTTCGGGGTCCTCCAAAGTAGCTCAATTGGGACTATAGTTGTCCCACTAACCTTAACCTAGTCCACTAACTATCATCTAAACTGCAAAGTTCGCTGGTCCAGTATGCATACTGGTTCGGCCATTACTGCTCCCTTGATCCAAACCTGCAAATGACCCAAGTCAATAACATGCGAAGGATCTGAAATATAATGACGCAAAACATAGATATGAAACACATCATGCATACGTGCTAAATATGGAGGTAAGGCAAGCTTATATGCCACCAACCCTTTCCTTTATAAGATTTCAAAATGTCCCAAAAACCGTGGAGACAATTTTTTTTCTCCCATTCCAAATCTTATAGAGCTTATTTTGGGGCCTTACTCTCAGGAACACCCTATCTCCTAATTCATAACTTTGGTCTACTTGATGAGCACCAACATAGCTCTTTTTTTGATCTTTCACTTCTTTTAGCCTCTCCCTAATCATAGCCATTTGTTCTTCCATATCTTGCACTACTTCTGGTGCTATTAATACTCGGTCCTCTAGTCGGTCCCAACTGAGAGGTGTTCTACAAGGTATTCTGTATAAGAATGCAAACGGTGCCATCTTGATGGAACTCTAGTAACTATTATTGTAAGCAAATTCCATGAGGGGTAAGAACTCCTGCCCTCTCTTTTGTTGGTTCATCACATACATCCGATTCGAGGATTTGATTAGTCCTTTCTGTTTGCCCATCTATCTCAGGGTGATAAGCAGTGCTAAAGTTCAACTAGGTTCCTAAGGCTTCTTGGAAAGTGGTCCAAAACCTTCCTGTAAACACTGGGTGCTCTTGGTCAACGTGTCCACCACTACAAGAATGGAATCATGTCTTCTTGAGGTCATTGGTAGTCCCATAATGATGTTCATTGATATAAATTCCCATTTAGATTTTGGTATCTCATGGGGTTGCAGTAATCCTGCTAGATGTCTGTGTTCGGCTTTTATTCATTGATACTCTAAGCATATTGCTTCCAAGTTTACGATGTCCTTCTTCCTCCCTTTCCAAAAGAAGAGTGGTTTCAGGTCCACACTCATCTTCTTAACACCAGGGTGTTCCATGTATACTACGTGATGTGCTTCATTCAAGATTAACTGGTGTATATCTTCATCTAATGGTACATATATCCTCTCTCGAAATCGTAATAGCCCATCATTATCAAGGGTGTATTCTTCATATTTTGGGACACTCATTTCGTTCCCCCTCAAAATTTTGCTAACCTCTTGATACCAGGTGTCTTTAAATTGTAAGTCAAGTAGTCTCTCCCTCAACTTTGTCTTTTAAGGGAATCACTGAGAATATCCAAGGCCTCCTACTTAAAACATCAACCACCCTAGTTACCATTCCTTTTATGTAAGTGATATAAAAATCATGTTCACTAATTAGCTCATAAAATTGTCTTTGTCTTGCATTTAAGTAGTCTTGATTGAATATGTGTTGTACCCCACATTTCTCAGTCCTAAGATCAAACTCCCTTCCTTCAAGGTAGGGTCTCCAAATCTTTAATGCATAAACAATTGTTGCCATTTCTAGATCATGGGTTGCGTAGTTTTCTTCATGGGTTCTAAGTTTCCTTAATGCATAAGCTATTACTCTTCCTTCTTGCATCAACACACAACCCAACCCTTCCTTGGAGGCATCAGTGCAAATCAAAATTTTGTTCCATATCCGGCACCCTAAAAATTGGTGTTGTCATTAATAACACCTTTAACCCTTGGAATGCTTCTTCACATTTTTCAGTCCAAATGAATTTATTGTTCTTTCTTTGGATCTTGGTAATGGGGCTTGCTATCTTTGAAAACCCTTTGAAAATCTACAATAATACCCTACCATGCCCATGAAACTTCATATTTCATGAACATTGGTTGGTGTTGGCCATTCCATGATGGCCTTGATCTTTATTGGCTCTACTATGATACCATCCCCAAAGATAATGTGCCCAAGATAATGAATCTTGGTTTGGTAAAAGGAACAGTTTTACAACTTCCTGTATAATTGGTTTTCTCTAAGACATTGTAGAACTATCCTTAAGTGTTCTTCATGCTCTTCTACTAGAAAGTTGATGTTGCCTTCGGAGTATTTGAAGGATAATTTTCTTTTTCCAAAGGTTTTAGTGGTGTGTATTTTGGATTCCAATTATCCGATTTCTACTCGTATTGAAATATTGAAATTCATTTGTGTATACAAATGTTCAATAGCATATCATACTGATATTGAAACTAATTCCGGTATGTTAGCAACATTACAATTGAACTAAATAAACCATGAATTGCTGCAAAAGTTACAGTATGAAGTTAATGGTTATCTTATAGCAGCACTCGTTCTTAAAGATTGTCATCGGGATTCATCTGTTTGTGTTTGTGCATTTGAAACTTCCTGTTGCATGTAGGAAATAATCTGAAATTGACTACTGAATGCCTATAGGTAGGAAAGACTTTGCCAGGAATTGAAATATGTAATAGTACTAAAGAGTCATTAATGCATTTTGATTATAAATTTCCTAATCAAGTTGTAAAATAAGATGTCAGGTAACTGTTACAAATCATTCCATATATTGCACATTAATGGAGGAGTGTATGGCATTATTATAGCTATTATCTAAATTGATAAGCCATTAATTCAATAATTTTTATTGCTGGAATTTAAAGTTGTGAAGCTACAACAAACTCTTTTGCATTTAGGTCCCAACATATTAGGCCAAGTAAGATGACGATAGCATCTCACTTTGCAAGAATATAGAAAATAATCTCTTAATATAAAATCGAATAAGATTTCAAAGTAAATAAGATTTCAAAAGGTGTACATGATAAATTAAAAATGTTATTACTGCTTGATATATATATCAAACTATTGAAAAAAAAGCTTTTAAACTAATAGGACAAAAGCAAAAATTGTTGCCATTATGATACAAGTATGATACAGGTGTTGTACTTGATGGCAACTCACTCAAATGACAGATCATAGTATAGCTAGAATGATCAGAGAGGTATACGCAAGTTCGCTATGAAAATAATGCATATACACACAGGTTTACCATATACCAAGTCGTGTATATGTACACACGCATGATTACAGAAGGAAAGGCGCGTACATGTTGGGAATCTAAGTTTTGGTCTGTGGTATTTGGTCCATGGTATTTGGGTATTGGTCCATGGTATTTGGTCCAAAGTGTTGACCCCAGGTATTGGGTCCAAGGTATTGGTTCTACATGGTTTTGGACCATGGTATTGAGTAAGGCCTAAGACTATATAAGGAGAAGATCATTAGGCCAAGAGGGAGTAGGTGTACAAGTGATGAATATCTGATGAAGTGTGAGATCTAGTATGTTGGTTATGGGTTTGTGATGCTTTGCTTGATCTAAACCAAGGGTGCACCTATGCAGTTGATGAAGGTTGATGGACCGGGATCATGAAGACTAAAATGCATTATCATTATATGGTATGATCATGAATAGATCTGAATGCTGACGCATGTTTCATCCCTTATATCTCATGTTCTGGGAATATCTGAAGTTGAAAATTGCAGTGAAGGTATAAGTAATTATTTTCATATCTGTACGCAGGTTCTCTCTGGTGAAAGGGTGACATGCTGGTTCAACACATTCAAGTAGCGTATACATTATGAGATTTGATGTTCGAGGCTGCTATTGGTTCTAGTGGTTGTTGCAGAGTTCTGGGCTCTGCTTTGTGTTCTAGTGACTGTGTTTTGATGACAGGGTTTCGGTGATTCAGTTGTTGGTTGATTCAGAGTTAATGATTGTATTGCAGCGGTGATTGTTTTGTATTTATGGATCCAATCTGAAAATTTATGAAATGTTGTCCCTGGAAGAAAAAAGAAGGTTGTAGCCTTCTGTAGGTCAGCACCTACGTACTAGTACATCAACTAGTACAAGAGTTAAGGGGATTGTAGCTCCCTTCTAGGAGAAGCTAGAGAATGAGAGAAGGTTGTAGCCTTTGCAGGTAGAAGCCTGCGTATTGGTATAAGACTGCACTAGTATAGAAAAAATGTAAAAAGAAGTTTCTTATTAAAAGAAGATAGAGACGAATTGCAGCAGGTGGTTTTCACCCACATTGGGTTTCCACCTTATATCATGGTGTTCATGTGTGCTTCTTATGTGTGTTGATTTGTTTTGTTTTACTGCACCTGTTTACTGTTCATATGGTTAATAATGTTCTGATGCACTCATTGAAGATCAACTAATTGAATCATAAGTTTACTAGATATACACTAGTTGCATTAAACACAGTTGCGTATACACGCAGGTATCCTTAATTGAAGTAGCATATATGAATCTGATAATGGAAATGAAAAAATTATTGATTTGCTAATACTGATTCACCCCCCCCCCCCCTCAGTATTATTTCCAACAAAAACTCCTTACAATATTCTCAACTTCCTTTAAAACAAAGACTAAGAATATATAGACCTTCTATCATTTTGTTTTATATATAAATTAAAATTCCTTGGAAAATGCTATAAAATAAAATTTTAAATTATAAACCATACATAAATCATCCTAGCTTTTAATAATTTCTACACTTCTCTTTTTGTGAACATATTAATAGTAATAACGTTTATTTCTAGACAATAAAAATACCAAACTAAGTAAATTAACAAACAAATAAAGATATAAAGATTACAATAAGCATGTATCTGTGTTTGAAATTTTTGATCTGACATAAGTTGAAATCATTGATTATCAATCAGCTAACTTTACAAGGAATTAATTATGTCGTTTAGAAAAGGACAACACAGGAAATGCAAGTGAAAGATAGAGTTTATGAAATGAATAAGGAAATTTGGACACAAAAGAAAACTTTACAGGATTTGTAATGTCGAATGAGCAAGGCTAACAGATGTATGATGATGTTGAGCTTGATGATATTGACCCCTTTTTTTATTGTATGTCTTAAAGTCTGCATGGCAAGGCGATAATATTCCTATTACTTGTACGTGAGAGTTTTTTACCAATTCATACAAGGTTCAAGAGTGGGGGAATATGTTGCAAACATGCCACAATGTTTGTAGGCAAGCCCTCATATACTACAAGTGAATGGGCTTCAATCAACTGGCTTTTTTGCATTTCAAATTTTGAGCTGGTAAAGCTAAGGGTTGAAATTTGACATTGCTTATTTGGTACCCATGTTCTCTTTGTGACTTGGAAGTTGGGAGATCTGTACCATCCTCCTATGAGTTTTCAATCATCTCAGTGTATCTGCTTCTAAGTTCATCACACTCTCCAAATCATATTCCCCAAAAGGATCCAACACAACTCTTTGAAATAGGAGACAATATCCAATTCAAACATATTGTAGCTGAACAAGATTCAATCAACTAGTTGTTTTTTTGAATTCGGGAAAGTTAAGGGGCCAAATGTAGCTCCGTGGATATTAAGCACCCAGGCTCTCACTGTGGCTTGGGAGGTCTATACCAGCTGTTTATGGGATTTTTATCACCACGATCTATCTACTTTCACTTATAGACTCCAAGTGGTCGGGGCATTTTTTTAAATCATTCACCCTAAAAAAAAAATCCAAGGGGTAGCATTCCATGAAAGCACTCTCTACCCTAAAATCCATTTGAAGGCTCTTCCAATGCTAACTAGCTATGAAAAATAATTTAATCATATAATTTTAGGAAAATATATCTTACCAGTATAAAGCCAGAACAAAGAATCTACCAAGCATAGGCCATGTCAGAGGAGGCCTTTTCCTCCTGCAGGCAGCAAACTCAATTAAATACTATGTAGCAATGAGCAATATTGAATGTTACAGGACAGTTTGGTATCACACAATCTGCTTAGGCATATAGAATCAACATCAAAATAAAAAAAAAATAAAAAAGTATAGGTTATACTGTACATGAAACTGGGTTTTACAGACAGGCCTGGAAATGGCCATCTCAATGCACTAATTCTATGTATGGACATGGCAACATCTTCATAGCTTGTGTTATATAAAAATGGGTTGAATAACTCATATTCTACTTACTTGTCAAAGAAAAATGCAAATGGTATCAGTAGGGTTGTAGCCAGAGCATTGTTGTAAACAACAAACACAAAATGGTTCATGCCTCTAGCAAAAGTAGCTTTGCTTAGTGTGCTCAATCCCGCATCAAAGCACTCCAGTGAAATCATCACTGCAAATGGAAGGAATGAGTACATGGAACCCATTTTTCAGTTCTCTCTCCCTCCCTGCCTTCTAACAAATAACAGTCACAACTCTGTCACTAACTTGGATCAGAGATATTCATTCTCAGTAGTACTTAATTCAGAACATGCCTAATAGTAGATACTCGGAGGTGAATTCCCAACATGAGAGATCAAGCTTGGAGTATTAATTTATTAATACTCCAAGCTTGATTTTATTTAAGCATTTGGAGATTTTTCCCAATGACTAGCACTGAAGAAATTGAGTATTCTAATGGGGTAATAATATGAATTGAACATTGGCTACTACGAGAGAAGCAAAGAAGATCTCTAGTTGATTCGATGGGAATTAATGTTGTGAGAAGGAGCCAAAATTAATTATGATCTGGAATGTTGGAGTGTGAGGACCACCATAGCATGGATCTTTGTGTGTACTGCTCTAGAGTTGCGTAGAGAACACTATGTGTAACAGAGTATGGTGAATTGCGTGGGTACAGAAGGGAATTGAACAAATTTTTAACCACGCCTTTACGCAGAAGTGATGGAAAGAGATGAGCACCATAAATAAAAAAAAAAAAACATTCAAATCAAATGAATTTGTGCACAGTCAACTGTTTGATTTTGCTATATAATGTTTTTAAGAAAACGACTTCCCCATGTGTAATTAATGCTCTTCACAAAATCGAAAGGGAAAAATATGTTAATTTTCATTTTTTGAGTACCTATCACCATGGTTTAGAGGGTTGAAACACTCAAAGACAGAAAATTAACAACAACAGTGATAATACAAGATCAGAATATTCATAACCATATTAAAAGAAGATCACATTGGTAAATTTCCTAGAGAAAGATGAGGGCATCTGATAAAACTTAAAACGAATTCTGACAAAATGAGGCACTACTTCGCTTAACGTTTTACAAAATTAAATGAGAACCATAAGGGGAAGCCAAGTTGTGGATGAGGCAAAGGCGAGATCGAAATGATAGCAATCGCAGAAGTTTTTGGGGAATTTAGGTGATTAAATGTGTTCTTCAAATTGATGGATTGTTTGATAGAATAATGCATTTTCCAATCATTTCCAAATTTAACAGAGTAAAATCTCAATCATTACAGAACAGATAAAGCTCAATTGGCTCACACATTTTGCGTTTCAACTCAGGTTCATACAATTTCTTACAAATTTTGAAAAATCTTTGAATGAAAGTATGTATGAAATTAAACATCATTTCCTGAAAATGCCATGGAATTTCAGGCTATTGAAGAAGGAAAAGGCCAAAATTCGTGAAATTTAAACATAGATGTTTTAGATTTCCCCAACGGATAGAATTTCAAGGGAGGAAATAGGGCAACAGCTAAAATTGACGAATTCGTGAGCAGAGATTCTTTAAAATCCCCCGCCAGACGAACTTGCAAGGGATAAACGAAGGAGGAGGTCGGAGTTCGTCACATTAGTTAGAGATTTTCATCATATTATTTAACAAAACTAGCCATGCATGCATGTTCATCATATTATTTAACAAAACTAGTCATGCATGCATGGGCCCATAAGCCTCAAGGGTTCAACATAGCTCTGATACCAAGTGTAGGGACCCTCCCTATACTATATATTTTTCACAGTAAAATACAGCCAGAAGAGAAAAACATTGCGATTTCAAATTTATTTAGCACTGTCTAACACATTCCTGAATTTCATTTCACTGAACATATCATAAAATTTACATATATTTAACTAAGGCCATAAAGAAATCATACAAAATAATATTGCAACACATATGTACCGTTCACAAGAAGATGAGACTCCACTTGATTTGTCATTACTTTTCTTCCCTTGTTTCTGGTCACCTCCAAGAGTGAATGACGACGTACTTGATCTGAATGCGATGACCCACCGGTTAACCTCCCAGCCTACTCCTTGGGTACTCTTCTTCCCCGCGGACCCCCGAGATGCAATGGGGTTGTACAGTGGAGGAATGTAATAGCTGGTAGAGGAGAGCACTCCTTGGCTCAAGAGTCCCCTCTCTAAAATCCTCTACCTCACCAAACTTACTACTTCGTAATCACTACACTGACATAGTCTCATCCATCCAACAATAGGGTCCCCAAAAGTCCCCTCTCCCATGGCTTGCCCCTTCTTTTATAGGAGTCCTCATAGGTGACACTTGGCATGTCATGCATAATTAATTATTTTATTTATAATTCAATAACTTGATTATTCACCCACCCATGTGTCACTCTCTCATCAAGGGTCTCCAAAATTATTTACTTAAATTTTAATTTAAAACTAATATTTTCCTCACCTCAATAAGATTCCTATTTCTTCTCCTAGTTGCCTCTTGATCCCCCTTTTTACTCCTTAATTTGTGTTTATTACTAAAGTCAATTAATGAGTCAATATTTTATCCTCTGTCTACTCCTAATTTAACTCAAGTTATCTCTTAGATGGATATTCTTATGTTGGTTGTTGCCACATCGAGGTTCTCTACATTTCTCTAAAATTTAATTTATTAATCTTTCACCATCCTCTTCTCTTAATTAGGTTTAACTCTTTTTAGGATTAATCTTTATCCTTACCATTATGTCCCTCTTTCCCCTTTTACCTAATTAAACTACATAATCTACCTAATATTTTCCAACACGGGAAGGGTAGAGTTTTTAAGGTAACCTATTTTATTTCTTCTTATGATCCTCTTAACCCAATTTTTATTTTTGATTTAATTACCTCGGTTTCTAACATCATTTACACTTGATGTAAATTTACCTAATTTTCATTTCTTGATTATATTTATCAATTAATTTATTTTTAATGATTCCAAGGGTGCCAAGTTTGGTCGTGCCCTTCAAGAACTTCCCTTGAAGTTCCAAGGTGCCACGCTTAATAGTTTATTTGTGATGCCAAGGGTACCAAGTTGGTCATGCCCTTCAAGAAATTCCCTTGAAGTTCCAAGGGTGCCACACCACTTTCCCTTCAAGCATTCAGTGACTACGAGGGGAAAGTATAGGTGCAACGACATAGACCACTATCATCTTTTATGTTGCCTACTATAGTGAGACTAATGGTGTCGGGGATCAAGGAATTCACCTTGATGCATGCCCCCGGATAAAGTCCTCACGAGCGACCCAACTTTGGGACCTGCCCTCATGACATCATGATCTTCAAGGCGAAGGTGTTTCAACCCTTCCAGCCCAAGTCACGGCGAGAGTGCTAGTGGATGAGATCAGGGACATTGTCCCACCCCTCCCATGTAGTTCCATCCACTTGTACAACCCCATCACCCATATGTGATTCATTCGGCCAAGCAATTAATATGTGCCTACAACCACTAACATCTCATTAGAATATAGATAAACATATATAGCCAGTTTCAAAATTGACTTTGAATTTCAAAGATAAAATAATACAATTTTTTCATCAAACTCGTTGTCGTCAACTCGTCATATGCGAGTGCCTCTGGTGGTTTCCTGCCATACTCAATAATCATCAGTAACAAGGTTTCTCAGTGTTAGTCATTGTCATAATAGCATCATTAACAACACCTAGTCATTCACATCATTGTTCATTGTAAGCCCGAACTAATGAAAGTAGGTAACATAGGGGACACATCCATCATGGCTATCATCATCAAAACATCAATGGAAACATACATATCCATTAAGCTATCAACCTCGTAACATCAATAGAAATATACATATCCATCAATTTATCATCATCATGATTTTAATAGAGAGCATACATATCCTTTACTACCATCATCATCATAAATTCAATAGAGACCAAACTCAACCATTTAATGTTACAATCATCATAATACCAATAGATAACATACATAACCATTAATGCTATCTTCATCATAATATCAATGGAGAGCATACATAAACATCACAACCATGAATATCTCAAACACTAATAATAGCGTCATGTGCCCAGATCCTCAACCTGAGGTCCTCAAAGAATAATGTGTGGGCCTTAGGGTTAAATAAATTTTAGTGACATATCATTGCTAGTCCACTAGAGCAAGGCACTACAATATTCGCGTGTCATATGTCTTAAGATCATCGTACGTCCACGCGAATATATCACGGTACTATTTGAAAAGGAGGATAAAATCTTGTCACTCTTGTGACATACATCATTACAGAGTTTCACAAACTTCAAATCCTTTTCCGTTCCTAGAATGATTTGTTCATGCAACAACGCAGAGCTATGGGTTTTGGCATTCAAAGGCCCATGAAAATGGTTTTTCAAGTTCTATAGCTTTTCAAGTGATACCACACCCTTGGGAATGAGGTTTCCTTTGCTTGTATTGGTTGCGTCCTACAAAGACTGTTCATGGTCATCTTCGTCTATCGATGTGTCCTTGAAGACATCATCATTAGCTATGAAATTTAGTATCTATTGATCATCATAAAAAATGCATAAATTAGTGATGTTATCCAGGACAAATGGTTTATACAAAATCTCAACTAAAAATCTATCCCTTAAAGGTGACATCCTAGAAATTGTGTTTTCCAAGGCATATACAACTACATTACGCATTATTGGCACTAAAATAATGTTGAAAACTTGGAAATTAGAGATGATTCACCATACCTCTTGCTGGTAACTCTTTAGACATGGTGACACACAATGTATATAATTATGTACCTGGCGCACCACGATTTCAGAGTCACCTACCACTTTCAGAACAACAACCTTGAGGTCAATGGCTTTCTGTAAGCCCAAGATGAGTGCTTCATACTCTGTGGTGTTGTTTGTGCACTTGAACTCCAAGCGATTAGAGAGAAAATGTCTCCTCTATAGTGGGTCTATAAGAGCACAACTAGCTCCATATCCCTCTTGCATTTTGGATTCTTCAAAGTATATGTTCCATATAACATTTGTACAGGGATCGCTTTCCAAACTAGTACTACTACTGCTACTACTACTATTGTTATAAACTACTATACAAGTTTCATTTTTTCCATTTAGGCATGGAAAGACCCAACTGTGTGTCTGGTAGGGCAGGGTATGGCTTTGCAAGGTAGTACCCCAACTGTGTCTCTAGAAAGAAATTGTCGAACATAATCTCTCCGAAAGCCAACAATTTGTTTTCTTGATTCAAGGGAGTCACGTTGTGCTTCATGTATCTCTCTAACAATACTCAAAATTGGTTGTTCCTACCCTTATACAAAAGCCATAAGTGTGACCAATTAGTAGAAAAGTATCCTTGCAGCTCGCTTGACTAGTCTCTGCTGAGAAATACCTTGTATGCTTCCAGGATGTCCACGACTACAATATTAATGCATTGATGAACTCTCCCATCAGATGTTAGCCGTATGATCACATCCCTGAGTTCACCAATTGCTGGCACACAAGTTTTGTCCAGTTGGATGATCTGTGCACTAGTCTTATTCCATTGAGCATTGATGTTCTTAGCAATGGAGAGTGGCATGACATCGACCGATGCACCAAAATCAACCAAGCAGTTGTGGATGTTGAAGTTAAAGATTTCAAATGCAACAATAATGGTGGTAAAAGTGAGTTCACCTCCTCCATACAAAGTGTGTTAAGCACAAATGTGAGAGCGTCAAGAGACTTACTTGATCCTATGTTCGAAGAGGTGGCTTGACCAGTAGAGGTTTCCCCAAGTGCTCACAGAAGAATGTCCTGTTGACTCATGATTTTTGTAATTTTATATAGAGAGATGTTTGCACAAGTATTCTTCATGTCTTCCACAATGTTATTGTTTAAATCAGGAAGACTCATAGAGGTATCTGGGGTGGAATTGAATGCATGGTTTTCGGCGGGATGGTCTTGTCTTTATTTCTTTCATAACACTTTCCATTGAAGTTGTCTTCCCATACTTTCTTTGAGTGTTCTGTATTGAGCTGACCAAGGAAGCTACTATCCTTATCATATCTTTTCTTATTTTATCCCACGGTATCCCAAACACAGTGGGGCCCCCCTGACTTCTCAAGTTGTATCAATTATTTTTCTTCAGGGTTGAACTGTCACTCGAAGGCTCCTTCTCAATGGTGGTCTTTTGGGTTGCGAGAGAATACTGATACATGTTTACTACATGCCCAATGCTTGAAGCTTCATTAGGTATAGCGACTTCTCCTTCTTCATTTTCAGAATCAACCTGCTCATTAACCGTGAGGTTGTTGGACAACTGCGTAATCATGCTACTCCAAAGTTCCACTCTAGGCATGTTCTTTCTGAATGATGTTCATGGTGAAACGCGCAACATGAATATGTCACGAACTTGTCAAGATTTAGAACTAGGTTGGAGATCTGAACAGATTTGGCTGGCTAGTTGTTGCTGCTTGAAGCTACATTCTTCTTCCGCAGGTACATGGAAGGCCTGCTGCTCACAGTGGTCTCGTGTTTCCTCTGTTTAAGTTTTTCCACTTCGGTAATCAGGGACTTGATAATATGAGTAAGGTTCTCAATATCACTTGCTTCCTTTTATTTAACCTTGCTCACAGAGGTTTGAGACCTCTTACAGGTGTCTTTGGAGTCTTTAACAGATTCGTCGTCTACAATTACTCCAATAGCACACAAGGCTTTCTCCACGACAATATCCCCTTCATAATTTTCTATTAGTGATGGTTTCACGACTCGCTTAACGAATTGCACAATATTGGTCGGTAGTGCATAAGTGTAGTAGTCAATAGACGTGAAGTCATGAGGTTTGGTGTCATTTGAAAACTTGTTCAGAATACAATTGAACCTCTAATTGAAATCTTTGACATTTTCTTTTTGCTCCATCTTGAGACTATCCAGCTCCTTTAGTAACATGGTATGGGTATTGTCTTTGGAAAACTTTTCAAGAAAGATCCTTTTGAACACTCCCTAGTTCTAGATGGAGTTTTGAAGAGGGTTTTGGTACCATATAGAAGTTATACCATCCAAGGGACATGGAAATAGTCTACATGCAACATCATCGTAACATACCTCGAGTGTTTGCAGATGTAGGTAGAACATGTCTAAGTGATATTCTACCTTCACTGTCTTGTCAGGGTCATAATTCATTAAGATATTACCCACGTGTTTTGGCATCTTATGCAGGACACTCGAAAGTGTCAATGGGCCCTGAGACATCCATTCCAAATTTTTTTCTTCCATGTTGTCTTCTTCACTGTCCTCCTCCTCCTCTTCTGAATCTGATGATTCCTCTTCTGAATGTGTTGGTTCTTCTTCTGAATCCCCTCCTCCTTCATTTCCTTCCCCTCTTCCTCCTCCACTAAACCTTGAATCCAAGAGTAAGAGGTTGTCCTCTTCTTCCTTTCAAAAAATCAGGAGCTCCTCTTCTTTCTCCACAACTTCTGCCAGCTCCTCAAGAGTGGCAAAGATCACTTCTTCGACATATGTGACTACTACTCTTATGGGGGTAGTCTTGTTATTTTCTTGAGAGTATGGAAGGGCGTACACTCTTGAAATCAATCCAACAAATTTTCCAAATTGGTGGGTGATGGGATGGATAACCCGGATTTTATGGTATGAGATTTCACATTTGGGTCTGGGAAGTGAGAGGTTACCAACTTCAAAATTGTGAGTAGGGGAGAGGGAGTGAATGTTACTGCCTTGAACAGAAAATGGATGAGTGGTGTTAGTGGGACAATCAACCATAAACTACCAGCAACCCTCCTTGTAGTGCTAGAAATGTTGACGGTGTTGGATCCGCCAACATTCAAGGGATATCCCTGATATGAAGTCCCAATCAGACCTCGCACCGTTTGGTATAGGAGTCCCATCTGGTATGATGGCCTAGTTTCCATTTACTTAGAGATCTTCCTCAGCTCTTGTTGTTAAACACATGAGAGTGTGACACTTGTATATTCAAAAGGCGAGGTGAGTGTGCCTGGTGGGTTCGTAATGTAACTATATCTAGGTTCTCTTACTACAAAAGGGGAAAATGAAGTGATCCTCTAAGTGAGAGGTAATAATACCATCTAGCAAGAGACACACACAAAATAGAAAGGTATATATGACATCTAGTGGAATAGTCCATAGCGGATGCGACAATCATTAAAACCAAAGTACAAGGGAAGACTTGTCTGCCATCTAGCAGAGCATTCCAAAATAGATGTGATGGTCATTATAACCAGTAAGTGAGGAAGGTCTATCTAGTACCCTATGGAATAGTCCACAAGGATGAGACATCAGTGATAACAATTACAACACATTCCCAACAAGGTAAGTACTAAAACAACCAAAATAGTTCAATTATATTAGTACATGTTAAACAAACATGAATTACAAATGTCGAAAGAATAGTCTTACAAACATCAACAAAACATGTACGAAAATGTGTTGGTCTAAAGAGGCTTTTATATTAAGAAAAATTTCCAAGACACATATTTACATCATACATCACTAGCCCCAGTAGTGGGACATTGGAGCCACTCCTCACTCCTCAAAGAACTAACTAAAAACTCTATATGCTTCGTGGGAGGAGCCAAAGTGAAAATTCCTTGCTCATATAATGAGGGGGGTATATATAACCAAGTGTGATGCTAGACCCTTGTGACTCTTGGACTTCCCTCATGACTATTCAACTTCCTATGACTTTTCAACTGACGTGACTCTTCATATTCATGTGTGTCCATTGGAATTCACTTGTTGTGGTGGCAATTCAAGTTGTTGTTGTTGAGTGATAGATGCGTCTTTGGATGTTCTTTCTTTTCTCCTCCGCATGGATTGATGATGCAGGTCTTCAATGATCTTGGGTCTTGAAAGGTGGTTGCATGCATGTGTTCCCTTTTCTTGTTCTCAAGGAGATTCTTTTGTCCATCCAGTTGCAAGTAAGTTTTCTAGCATGTTCGCTCCTTCCTCATCTTCTTCATCGTCTCATCATGATCTAACAGTGTACTTATTCCTGCAATTCACTCATGACAGGACGACATCAAATCCAAAACCTCCTAGTCTAAGATGATGCATTGTTATCCATGGATTGGGCTTGGGGCAGATGTCAAGCTGAGAAAGAGGGCCCAATAATTACACATTATGTAGTTCTAGGTGGCAAGGAGGGACACTAGTCACTGAGACTACGCAGAGCGTAACTCAAGATTGGCTAAGGAACTCCTAAGCACAGTCTTAACTATCGGGAAAAATTGCGCAGAGGCCACTCGGGGCCAGGATTGTGTAGTTGAGATCATCAATGGAAGATGCAAGGTGGGAACCTAGGTGGTAGGTCTATGCAGTTTTCTAAGGGAAGGTATGACTAGGTAGCAGAGGGACCAGATAGGATAGATTTGCGTAGTTTTTATGATTAGTGAGTCCTGACTGAGGGAGGACACTAGGGGACACTTTTGCGCATTTCTAGGAGGCAAGGTAGGCTTGGGTCTTTGCACATTGCAGGGTTCTAGCAAGCAAGGAGGAGGCTTGATGAATGATCTTGCGAAATACACAGTTTAGGTCAAGCTTGAGGCAATTGTTGCATAATTCTGGGGAGGAAGACATGCTTCTCAACTCTAGAATTGCGCATTGTAGTTGTCCTGGGGGGCAGTGACTATGCGATGCATAGTTCTAAGAAATAGAGCAGCATCACTGAGGGCTAAGAGTACGCAATGTGCAGCAGAGTCGGGGTTTGGTGAAAGAGAGTTGTCTGGTCAGAAGGATTTTTAGGAAAATGGCTAAGTGCGGGAGGCAAGTGAACTTGTGAGGAACTTGACATTATGATCGCACACTTATCATACTTCAACGAAATGACAACATAGACCATCGGAACAGCAAGACAAGGCATCACCCTCTGTGAGAATATCTAGAACTAAAAGCGACAAGTGCGACACTTGAGATAGGCCTTAGGACGATTATGATGACACTTGTGCGAAAATGCTTAAAACTTTGTGTATGAGTGTGACCAATGTTTACATAGCTAGGACAACCCAAACACACAAATATAAACCTTCGAAATCACCAAAAACAAACCGCAAGCATGATAAACAAATCAAACATACGAAAAGATGATAGTTTATCAAGCAAGCAGAAGGGGTGGAAAGACTCTGAAGGAGCCTATGGAACAAGCTTGAGTGTCTGCAACCATCAAGGAAAAACCAAGGAAGGCTCCAAAATTTGAGTGCAAGCCAAAAGTTTGGAGGGTGTTGCAACTGCTACAACACATACATATCTAACAAGATAATAATTTTGACTTCTCAAGAAATAAACTAAGAAAATAAGTACAATTTTAGACTATAATGCAAGTCATTTTGATACTTAAAATGAACTTAAATATATGTTCATGATTAAATTAAAATACACAAATATGAGTGAAATGCATTTTAAATTCAATTTTTTAAAATGTCTTCAACTAATAACTTGTTTTATTAAATTTTATTTCTTTTGAGGTCATATACAACAACTTAGTCATAACACATGAGATAAGTCATATTTATTGGAATTTAATATACCAAAAAAAAATAATGACACGTTTTTAGATAAATTTATATAATTTTGTGAATATTACTAAATTTATTTGATTATCAAATGTTTCAATCAATTCCTTAACTTAATCCATTCAAGAAGTAAATTTTTACAAAATAACAATTTTGAATTCTAGTTTCATACATTAAGGAAACACATACAATCTTACTATGATGAAAGTCACTTTAATGCTTAAAATGAACTAAAATATATCATATACATCAATTTAATATTGAATTTGTAGAAAATGTCATTTAGTGTAGTCAATGTATGTTAATTTAAACAATTAATGATATGTTTCTATAATTTTATGCACTTTCCCATTTTTACTTGACTATCCAAGTATTTCAATCAAATTTTTTTATCTTAAGACCTTCAATTAAGAACATTTTAGAAATAAAATTTTACAAAATAGCAATTTTAGGTTTCATATTGCCTTGTAGAAAGTGTCTTTTAGTGCACAACCAATATATGTTAAATTACAATGATTTTAATTTAGATTTTTTTTTTTGAGGTTATCTAAAAGAGCTTAATAGTCATAACAAGATATACACACACGCACACACACACACACATATATATATATATAATTTGTTGCACTTCTTACATTTTAACATGAAGCATGTGTGTAACTCTTTCTATGTTTTGTATCAAACTGACACATGACATACTTATTATTAATAACATAAAAATATTTCAATGTTGTTCATAACCTATATTGTTGAATTTCCATTTTAAGTAAAATGGACCATATCAACTTGGTTGTTACATACTAAAATAGATTTTCTAGAAACCAAATATGTACGACATATATATAGATCTACAAAATTTCTTGCATCCTCAACATGAATACTATACACATGACATTTAAAAAATTTAAGATGATTTTTTTTAATTAAATCTAAATCTAAATCCCTATTGATTCTAAAGCACCTCCTTGAAATTTGATGTACTTTAGAAACTTAAGCAACTAAAGGAAACTAAATCTTATATAACATATATGTACACCATTATGAATCCATCCTAGATAAGAAGGAAAACATCTCTATTCAAAATTACAAGAGTACTTAACTGTCACATTTATACATTACAAAAATCATACATTTGCGATATCTTACACTAGATTAGATTACACTTGACTTTTATAGACTCAGCTTCAAATCTTTCCATTTGCATCATTAACTCATCTGGCCAATGGCTCATAGGAATGCAAGTCTCCATAATATGATCATGGTCAAATTATGTCATCTTTCATCTCCTTGGTTCACCTTTCTTTGTTTTTATTTCTATGAGATTGATCTAAGATGATATGACTAGATGGTTGTATTGAAAAGATATATATTCATGCATAAAATATTTATAAATGATGTGATCAGTCTATTTTTTAAAATTTTCAAAAAAATGGCCCATCACAACCATGTCACCAATTTGGTATGTGAATTTTCCATCTTCATATGGTATCACCAACCTACTTTTCACTTGTGTGCATCACATCAAATAGTAGGCCACATTCTCTTTGTTTCTAGCGGGTGCAATGACAACAAAAATGTTGCCTACAACCAAAATAAAAAAATATGTATTAGTTAAATGCATTCAAGATTTCAATTTATAGATGAAATTATTAATGATAGATGAGCCACATACATTCCCTTACAATATTAGAGACTCTATCGTGATCAAGTGAAATGATGACCTCTTCATTGTGCATCTCTTGCCATGTCGGAATTGGAAGAGGTCCCTTTGGATGAAGAGGGTCATATTTCCATCCTTTCATGTACCCATGCTTTTCACAGTGGTCAAGTCTACATCCATAAACACCAATGCAAAACTCACAAAAACATGTGAGTTTTCTTGTCTCGATGGAAAATATTTCCCCCGTGTATTTGCTTCACACTGAGTGTAATTCTCTTGTTCCTTCTATAATATTACAATACCAAGGAATGAATCTATTCACATCTCCAAGTTCAATATTCCAGAAGAACCTAAGCATAGGCCTTATAGATTCATGACCTTCATCTCCAAAATGGGATCTGCACCAATTGACCACCTCTAGTGATGATTTGAGTTGATCTGCATCATGACTTATTTGGTACCTCCTAAGTGCTCACTTCACACAAGAACATGCACCTTCATGCTCACCCGTTCATGTATTTTTTCGAAGTAGCTCCAAGTATGATGAATTTTTGTCTTCTCGTGTATTCGAATCATCCAGTAAAAATTGTGTGCTGACTTGAATTGCCCTACACAACCATTTGATCATATCTAGTGCTTCCTGAATGATATGCTATTTTTAAATGATTCGTAAATCGATTCAAAGCAATGTTGCACGAATAATGAGTCATGCTCATGATCATCACTGATGTAAAAGTGATACTCCTTAATCACATCACGTGACTCATCAATGTTATCCCTACCATAAATGTTCAATTACGAATGTCTTTATAGAACATGTACTAATATGGACACTTGGTCTGAGTGATAATATTCACTCTATATCTTTGTCTGAGGAGAAAATGTGTAATTCTCAGCAAAGTCCACCACTTATAAGATTGTGCCTTGCTTAAATACTTCGCAAGAATGCTTAAATTTAGACGCTTGCCACCTGGACCTATGAAAGTGTTTGATATATTTATAGATTTGGTTTTGAAACACCCCCATGAATTGTGAAATAGGAATCTCATCCTCAACATAGTTGATCCTCTTATTTTCTATATTTGAAGAAGATGGTTGATTTCCCACGACATACTCATAATGCTTCCATATGACAGTGACATTTGACATCCCAGACTAGTTGGGATCAATAAGAAATTTCCTATGGAGCAATTCCATATCACCACATTCAGTGCATCTTCTCCTACCTATAAATATTTCTTGTAATACAACTCTTTTGGCTCCCTTCTACACAATATTGATGAAACAAAATCAAGCATTGTAGGAGGAGGAGGATCACCATGAAAGTTCTTCTTGTAAAATTCCCAGAAAGTGTCACAATGAAGTTGAAATTAAACATGATATTGGCAACAACATGTGTCATGAATTGTATTAGGCCTAATAAATCATGGCTTCAAATTTTGTAACACCCTTATGGATATCTTCACATGGTGATTGTTTTCTTGAAATTCCTCACCTTTATCTTTTGGATGTCGTACAACATGCTTTCTATCTGGAATAGCACGAGAATGACTCTCCCAAAACTCTACCACAAATGCTCTAAGTCTTGTTGTAAGCCTGTCTTGGTAGGGTTTCCTGGTGATAAGAGCCCAATAATAAGATTCATCATTTTCATTCACTCGAACCCTGAATTTGGTATCCTTGTGCAAGGTTTTTCTTGAGACATCGAGCAATTTTGACATTGTTGCCAACTTTTGTTGTCTTGATGCACTTGGTGCAACACTAGTAGTTGTAATTACCTTGTGCGCAACTCAAACATCAAGTTTTCTTGATTTTCCAAACATAGTGAATTCTTTTGATATATTTTCAGTGACATTCATGTGTCTTCTTGCTTTTAGCATCTTGGACACCCAAAAGATTTGTGGCATGTTTTAGTTTCTTATGTTTGATCAACCCATGTAGTATATGAATTTGTGCAACAAATAATTTTTTCTCAAAATGTTTTTGAATTATGTTATTGACATGGTATCTAACAACACGAGTAGGGATAGGATCCCTAAGGTCCTCTATTGTGCTTGCCTCTAAATTTTCTGCAAATGGTCCACCCCTTTCCAAGCCATTGCAACTCCCTGTTATCTTGTCAACTTGAGAGGAAATAATTTGTTCTTCCATTGGTTGATCAACCTAATAGGGAAAATGTTCTTCCTCCATTGGTTCATTAGCTTGACATGGCACATGTTGTTCCCTTAGTGACAATTGATCAACTTGACAGAGCACATGTTCCTGTAGTGGTTGATCAAGTCCATAGGGAACATCTTGATCATTATTTGGTTGATCAACTTTATGGGACACATCTTCTCCCTAATGTGGTTGTTCAGTTTCTATCTTTGCATAGTGGAATAAAAAGTATACTTGCAATTCAAGTAAATCATCATCATAACAAAAGTGAATAGTAAATATACACATGTTTATTTAAGAAATCACCATAGGTGGAAGGTCATGATATGATTTTATAGTTGGAAACTAAGTATTAGAAGTTGACATGGACCAAGGGTTATAAGTTGAAACATGAAAATAAAAGGGTTTCGAGCTCAGGGAAAGATGGGTCGAAGAAGAGCACACCATTAAAGGTATCAGCCCCCATGTCAACAAAAATGGTGATTTAGAATATGATGAATGGTAAAAACATTCCTCCTCACTCAAAAAAAATAAATTTAGAAACCCTATGGTTCTATTCATATGGACCAAGGTTTCCAAGTTGAAACATAAAAAGAAAAGGGTTTTGAGCTTAGGGAAATATGGGTCGAAGAAGAGAGTAGGTTAGTAAAAGTATTGGTCCCTATGTCAATAAAAAGGGTCATTCAGAATATGATAAAAGGTAAAAGCTTCAACATGTATGAAAGGTAAAAGAATTTTCATGATGATGTGAATTGTATGTGGGAGGCACTTGAATATGATATAATCCATATGAAACATGTAACTAATGACAAACATTCTATTCTAAAAAATAAATTAGTTGGCAAGAGAGGAAATAAATCAACAACACTTGAGATTGTTGCATTTGTCAGCACACCTGAACACATACATTTTTTTGGGAAAACCAAATGAATCACATACATAAGACAAAGCGAAAAATAAATGGTTAATTTTCCCTTTGGTTTGAATGTGTGACAACATCAACAAAAAATGTATATCTAAAGTTTTGCATATGAGAATAATTCCTAAAAGGACCTAACACCCTTACACTCAAGTTGTGACAAGGCCCTGTGAAGATTTTAGAATAGGGTATTGGGAACACACCATAAATGTCACTGGCGACACTTCCAGCAACCAACAACCAACAAAAGCATTGAGAGGGTTATAGTGGCCTAAATTACTAGTGTTGCTTCCCAGAATAGCTGGTGACTCTTCTAGTAACCTAACCATGATCACCTCAAGTTTAAGTGCTTCCACAACTCAACCTATAGGGAAATATTCCATAATATTTGGCCACTAAGTTACCCGTGTCTAGTGGGAATGGATGAATCTCAACTTTTGGTTGTTAGTGTTGGACCCAAAACCCCTACCATGTGTCGGGAGACAACATGAAGGTCCGTGATAATCTACCACCTAGGCCTTACCCCCTTCATGGGTTTCTCCCCATGTACCATATTTTTCACTAGATGATGCAAGATATTAAGCTTCCTAAAAGACATCTTTCTATGTTTCAATATGAAAAACAACCATGATGGCTTATATGTTGTATATTTCCATGGTCCTAGCCTAAACTATAAATGATCTTGTGGCCCCTATGGGGAATTTAGTGTGTTTAGGTTAAGATTTTTTTTGAGAAATACTTTTCTTCACTTAGGGTGTAAAACAAAATATAAGCTCAAATAAATTAGGTACAAAGATTTCGAAAAGAGGATACCCTTTATACAAAGTTCAAGTGAGCTTAGTGTGTGGGGTGAATGTGTGTACAAGAGAAATTGTGAGCATACAAAGTGTGAATTGATGTTGTTATACAGTGATTCTTTACAATTCATTTAATTAAACTATGTGACATTTGTTCCTTGCAAGAAAATAAATGATCTTTGGATGATAGGCCACTTACTTTTTTCCTAATTATACTATGTGAGTGTATGTTTGTGTGCAAAATTTAAAATTGAAATGTAAGCAATTACTCTACTTGTAATGGTTAGTAAACCAAATTGGTTAGTAGTGATGGTGTGTGCAAGGTGACTCTAGTGCACATACAAAGTGTTTGAATTGGAAGTATGTGGATATGTGGTTCATGATCCTTTAATACAATTCCCCTAATTACACCATGTGATGTTTGTTCCTTGCAAGAAAATAAATGATGTGTGGATGATGAGCCACTTATTTCTTTCCTAATTATACCATATGAGCATATGTTTGTGTGCAAAACTTTAAAGTAAAATATAAACAATTACTCTACTTGTAGTGGTTAGTAAACCAAATTGATTAGAAGTGATGGTGTGTGCAAGTGAATCTAGTGCACATACAAAGTGTTTGAATTGCAAGTATGTGGATATGTCATTCATGATCTCCTTTAATACAATTACCCTAATTACACTATGCGATGTTTGTTCCTTGCAAGAAAAGAAATGATGTGTGGATGATGGGAAAATTTCCAAGGTAAAATAATATGTCTCAATTACTCTACTTGTAATGGTTAGTATAGAAAATTGGTTAGTATTGATGGTGTGTGCAATGCAAATCTAGTGCACATACAAAGTGTTTGAATTGAAAGTATGTGTAAAATATATGTATTATATAGTTATAATGAGTGGTTACATATAGTATTATAAGCGGTTAATAAAATACAATATTGTCATTTAAAAAAAAATAAAAATTGATAGATCATAAGAATATTGTCTCCATTTATTAAGCGAATCATTTGACCTTTTTAAAAATTACTTCTTCTTAGCAACAATTTTTCGTTTCTTCAAGGGAATATATAAATCATAAACTAAAAGTGAGTTCTACAACAAAGTGAAGCATTTCAAGACCTTTTTCAAATTTACTTATTCTTAGCAACATTTTTTTTTTTTTTTTCAAAAAACTAGATATAAATCCCAATCTAAAAATGATCCACATTGTAACAAGGAAAGTATTATATGTTTTTCATATATATCATATACCAAACATTTAAATTATTTAAATCCAATGTCAATTATTTAAATATACTCATTTGTATAATAATTTTCAAGGTTGTTGAACTAAATCTACAAATAGAAATTAAGTTTAAATCCTATATAGGAAACTTTGAAATGTTCATATTTCAGAGGGAATTATTACTTAAAGAACTTAATGATGTGGCGAATCTTTTGAATTGGAGAGAATGGGAGATTCTTGAAAAATCAAGCTAATGATTTAGAAATTGAAGGGCCAAATTTATTTCATGAGATAAAACAAAATTTATATCTATGAATTCATACAAATTTAATCAACTATAACATAAATTGTAACTGAAAACCATTCAATACATAAATACACACTCCATGATACAATAAGAAACCTATTCAACTATTTTCTAAGTATGTTAATATTTGAAAGCCTACTATACAAAATTAAATTAGTTGAAATTTGTTTCTTCCTTAGAAGCACCATATCAATTAACATTTTAAAATGTGTAGCTAAAATTACCATAAAAAAATAGTAAGAATATCTTTCTTAAAGGAAGAACTTATCATAACTATAGAGAATTTCAGAATTCCAAATAAAAAGTGGAAGAAATGTGGGATGAAAAGGATAATGAAATTGTTGATAAGCAAACAAAAAGAAATCAAGAGATAGAGGTTGGTTTTAGTGGATTTTAAGAACAAGGAAGATGCTTCAAGGTCTTATCAACAATGAATGTACATTATTATCATTTGTGGTGAAGAGGGGCACAAATGGTTTGAGTGTTTTTTTTGGGAGAATGTACATGGAAATTTTAGCACAACAATCAAGTAGGGCATAAATAGGGTAAGTTGATTTAAAAAACTATATGTTTCTACAAGTAACCTTTTTTATGCAGTGCAAAGATGGATATCCAATGTATTTTATGTTTTCAATTATTTTTATCAAATATTGAAAAAGTTTAAAATATTTTGCAATATATTTCACGATTACATATGTTGAGAAACAGAGCTAGTGAATTTAATCAACATTAGATTGCCACACTCTAAGAAGATTAACATTGTAAACATTTCTAGCATATCATCAATACATGCATGCTAATTTATTTATTTTTCATTATGAATTTAATATTGATTAATCACATGAGTCTTCCATGGAGAATTATAGTTATATGCAATAATACACTCCTTTTTTGTGCAAGCACGAATCTACACTACACTTTGTATGTCTTTAAAAAACTTGTTCTTTTTAAAAAAATCGCATAACCTTCATGTGAGAATTGAAATAGGAAAATTGTGAGGTTTTCAAAGGTAGGGATCATAATTAAGGATTCAAAGAAACATTAAATGTTCTATATAATGATGAATGTTATGAAATTTTAATGTTGTTATATATATGTTTAACAAAGAATCTCTTCTCAGTTCATGCACATTGGAAGTAGGAATATCTTGCTCCTTGTAGATCTTGCCACATTTTTTCTCTTTTAACTCCTACTTTGGATATCAAACATTAATCAAACTAATGCTTATAGGTTTTGGAGCACCTATTTGGAAATCATTTTTGCTAATCCCTCTTGTAAATAAATTGCCATGAAATGTAATTCATGTAAATAGTATATGGAAATATGTTCCAATGGTTTTCTTTGGTTAAATCACATACTTAGTTTTTGTGGGTTATCTTAATCCATTACAATTCAAAGGTGATTCATAATTTCCATGAATTCAAGTTATTTCAAAAAATTTCGATAAACTATGGTTTTGAGAAGTTTTCAATAATTTGCATTGTTTCAAGTGGTTGTCAATAATTTGTATGGTTTCAAGTGGTTTTTAATAATTTGTATGCTTTCAAGTAGTTTTCTATAGTTGTTGTTACATCTCATTTTTTTAACTACATGGTATTACTTTCAATTCTTATTTTATCTTAATTTTAGTATTTCATTCTCCATTTATTTTTGGTTTTCAATCATATTTCTTAATGCATACAATATGGAGCAAGTAATATGAGAAGTGAGATCATTTGAATCACATGTATTTGCATGAAATTCTTGTTCTTTCAATGTCCAACCTTTTTTTCTCATCATTTCTCTAGCTTTCTCTCATATTTCCTTTGTGGATGGAAATTTCTTTCATTTTCTAGAACCAAATCTCAAATTTCCCATGTTTGCTGTGAATCTTTGTGTAATTTCCATGCTTTGTTATTTCTCTATGAAAGAATGTTTGTTTTTTTTACAACTGAATTTAGAAACTGAACTATTTGTTGACATCAGAGGCTCAATTGAGGTATAGGCTCGATCAAGCTCTTGAGCCGTATGATTAACCATCAATACCATTAATAAAAAGTTGGTAAGGCCACTCGCGGTCTAGCCTCTATTTAACCATGCATGCCCCTCGATCAAGGGTTTCTTTAACACTTTATTGAGAAATTTTAATTTTAAATTTAAGAGCTCGATCAAGCTCTTGAAGTCTTAGCACGTGCAATTTCAACAACTCTTCTGCATATTTCTCTGCAACCCCATTTTGTACCCTGTTGAATTTAGGGAAGAAATTGTCCTTATGTGGCATAGTTGATCACATTGGATTTATGAAAGAATCCTCTATCCAATGGTATATGAATTTTACACTTTTTAATTCATATGATATTTTTAATCTAATTTCTTTTAAACACAACACGAGAATTTTTTTTAGACAGTTTCAAAGGGGCTGAATAAAAAATCAATAACATAAAATATACACAATTTTTTCAAAAAACATCACTATCTTCATTTACGAGTCTTCTTAAAAAATGTACTCTTGATTTTTTAATTTATTTAAAGAGTTGAAAAAATTTTTATATGAACACATGTGTCTCCAAAATGCAATTGTAGTATTACTTCGCCAACTTTGAAAAATAATAAAAAAAATACAATTTTGCATAAAAAAATAAATTTATAATATGAAAAAGTTAGTTCTCTCCCTGTAGATCATGCTCATATATATAATTTTTAAAAATTACACTTTTTAGACTAAGTTATGATACATGAACACACACATATCTCTTACTTTTTGTGAAACTTTACGAGGACATATATTGCATTTAATGGAAAATTGAGAGATTATACGATACAAAATGTTTTTGCAAAAATTATCATTAGGACAACAAAATAATTCTCCCCGTAGTCTTTTAACTCTAAGGAAAAATTCATAATTCTTATATGAATTTTGAGGGGTGCAATTCGATAAAAGAGGAAACACTTGAAATTTCATTGCCACATTTGGCCCCAAGTGTGACCCATCTTCATGCTTTCACCGTCTTATTTTATTTCAGTATGCTCACTGGAATTTCATGGATGTTTATATCGCCAGGGTGGAAGAAGAATCCCAACTTATTGAGAGAAAAAGAGGTTGTTCCCTCAGAGATTGTTATATTACTCTAAAATTAATATGCTCGCTATTAGCTTTCCCCTTTCCCTTCTCTACTTGACTGGATCGACGTTCAAAAAACCATTCAATTATAATACCGGCTCAAGGGATGAATATCCTAGAAAAGATATGGGTATCATGGTTCTACTCAAAGATTTCCATTTGAATGGATCACATTGTCCATAAATACATCATTAACCTTAAATATATTAGACCAAGACAAAGAAGAGGGAGAAAAAGTTAACTAAGTGTTTTTGTATGTTACAAAGCCCTGTTAAAACTTTCAACAAATCCGTTGGAACCATAAAAAATACTTTCACACAAGGTTTTATTCACATGACCAACAAAACAAAGGATAAAGGAAAGGACACAACATGACATGAATGAACAAACAAACAAAAGGACAAGAAAAGAGAGTCCAACTTCCCATCTAAGGATTGAAGATGATAAGTATGGTGGCCAATATTTCCATGCACAATGAAAGGTTTGATCCATGGGGATTGGAATTTAATGTGTTTACCTTTCTCTTCATGGGATTTACCCACTTTCATACTAGGTTTCCCACATTGAATTCCTTGTTCCCCACATATTTCTTATCAAATGAGCCATTAGATAAATTTTGAGGTCTAAAATGGACCTCCTAAGGAATATTATAAAATAATAGAGGAAATAATAAAATAAGATTAGATTACATCATCAAATTTTAAGAGGGAAAAAAGAAAAAAATAGTTTTTCAACTTGTATTTTTAACTTATGTCCCTACAATTTTACTCAAATTTCAAGAAGGATAACTTGTTGGATGCAAAATTTAATTCTTCATCTAAGGAGTACTAATATTGGATACTTTTAAAGGACCCCACTACACAAAAAATGAAAAATACATGAAAAAACGTGATTGCAAACATGTTTTTCATGTATCTCTCTTTTTTCGTGTAACAAGTTCCATCAAAAGTATGAAACATGTGTACTCCTTGGACGAGGAATTAAATTTGCATCAAACAAATATTCTCGCTTGAAATATGAGTAAAACCGTAAGGAGATAAGTTTAAAATACGAGTTGAAAAAGTAGAGTTTTAATTTTAATTTTTTAATTTTTTTACTATTTTACTCCAAAAATGGTGAATCGCCCCCCATTGTTAACATCATAATATTGAATCTTATTAGTTCTTATAAATTTTATTTTGGTTGTACATTTTTGTTTTGAGGCCCATTTTTTACCTCAAAATTTCTCTAATTGCTTGATACAACTTTGATGGATAGAAAATTTTTCTTTTTCTTTTTCGTCTTTCTTCCTCTAACTTAAAAAGTGTATCTATCCTGTTATGAACAACAAGACATGGTTTACCTCAAGATTTTTTAGAAAGTTGAAGGGTCGGGAGGTATATGTTCGGAGGAAGGATAACTTCTTTTCCATAGATGAGGAAGTAAGGGGAAGTATGCAAAGAGGGTTTTGGTGTGACACAGTCAACCCACAAAGCATTCGCCAATGCATTATGTCAGTTCCTTTGCTCAAAGTAAAGGGTTTTCTTAATGATGCAAACCAAATTCTTTTCGGTATACTCAACTAAACAGTTTCCCTAAGGGTAGTAATTAGATAAGTTATTTAAAACAATACCATTTTTTCATGTAAAATCATAAAGTTTTAACGATGAGAAGTAAGTTACATTATCAAAAACAAGTGACATGGGAATGTCAAACCTAGTGATGATATTTTTCCTAAGGAAGTTGATGAATTCCTTCTCATTCACTTGTTTCAATGGAACTACTTCAGCCCACCGAGTAAAATATTTTGTAGGGGTTAAGATATATCAGTGTTGCTTTGCTAAATGTGGAAAAAAATTTCTAATAACATCCAATATTCATTGTTGAAAAGGTTCCTCAACAACAATAGGTTGCAATGGGGTGACTGACTTCTTATCATGACCAACACATCTTTGAAAATAGAACACTTAAGGGTGTAGGTGTGTGCATACTTAAATAATGTGGGCCAATAATAACCAAGCTGCATGACTTTATGCTCAGTAGTATTTCCTGTGTAGTGTCCACTAGCTAACCCATCGCGTCAGTATTTTAATACCCTTTTTGAATCTTGTGCTTCTAGACATCTAATCAAGACACCATTATGATTCTTTACAAAAAACACACTATGTACAAGTTGATATGATAAAGATTTAAGTCGAATAGCCCTCTTTTGTTTCACTGATAAATGTCAGGGAAAGGTACCATTCTCTAAATATTGTCACAAATCAAAATACCAAGACATGGTTGCATTTGTAGGTGTAGCTAGATGACCTATCAAAACTTGAGGAGTACCTTGTCCAAGCAGTTGAGAATGTAAGGTACCTTGTATAGGTTGGGTAAGCGGGACCTAGGAAGTACCAGATACCGATGGAAAAGGTTGTGATACAACGAAAGCCTGTAAAGGTTGGCTCACTGTATTTGAGCTTGTTAGGGTGCTAATGAATGCATAGGAATTTGAGTCGAAGATGGTGCAAATTGAGGATTCAACAATTGGTCCCAAAATGAACCCGGTTGAATGGGAAAGTAGGTTTCCAAACACTGGCATCCATTCCAAGATAAGGAGTACTATAATAAGGTTTATTACCAATTTGAGGTATACCAAAAATAGGTTACCCCTTGCTAAAGGAGGAGAGGATGATGGAGGCAAATGCAATCCAGCTGGAGGGTACCCAACATAATAAGATTTAGGTTGTTGAAGGTAGCCTTACCCACTGACATAAGGTCCAGCCTACTGCTCGATCATGGCTGTAGGTGGAGGAAGAGGAGCATACTATGTGGCACTCATAATAGAAGTACCAGATATTATTCCCAAATTAGATGACATGGAAGAGATCCAAGGACTGGAAGCTATACAAGAAAAGGTACAAGATAAAGCCTGATAACTATGTGGGATGGACGAGCCACCATACATATCTGTTTATGGTGATGTTGCAAATAGAGATGAGGAAGCAACATTCGATGTCTCAACCATAGTGGTTGACACCAGCTAAGAGATCGGATCAGTTCCAGTCATGATTAACAATCCTAATGAAGATTTTCGCGAGAAATCCATGGATAAGTCCAAAGAATCAAGCAAAGGAGTTTGCGTCAGAGTCTGAAGAGGTGGAAGAGGATCAATCTGATAAAAATGGAGTCCTTCTTAATGAATAGGAGTAGAAGGATGAGGCTCTTCTTGTGGGATCTATTCAATACTCGCAAGTTTGTGTGGAATAGGTTCACCATCGGGTCCAATATATATATATATATATATAGGTTTTGTCTGAGACAAAGGAAGAGAAGAGGAAGGTCCTAAAGTAACAGTTGAAGATGGTTGAGGCTCCTCAAGTTCAGTAGCCTCAGAAATCAAATTATCTAACTTGGCCCAAGGCTAGGTTCAATAACCTCAGGCAACAAGTTTTCATAGTCTTTTGTTTCAATTGTGCCAGTTTCACCATTAAGAGTAGATGTAATCTCAGGCTCAGAATTCAAAGGGATAGCTGATTATGGCATATCAATATCGAGAGAAGGGACAGAAGTAGTTCCCGAAATTCTTGATTCAGTAGTTTCTGTCTTCTTATGCTTTTGCTGACAACTAGGATTAACCTCTAGTGGAAGAGGAGGCTTCTTTTGCATTCTACATGAACAGTGGGGTGGGGGATGTTGTTCTTCCATGTTGGATAATAAATTTTATTAACACAAAAAGAAATAAATAAAAAAGAGGTTAATCTAGGCATAAAGGATTACCAAGCAGCCATGAACTACAATATACACCTTGGGGAACCAAGGACTTAATGTACGACAACCAATCTCCCCGAATGTTGTGTTCAGTGTATCACAGTATACAATGTAGCAGACTCGATTACCATTGGATGGATAACAACCTATAGGGGACTCCAAAATATGCTTGATGGTATGTGGGAGTGCATTATGTAGTAGTCTTGTCTAAAGCATAAAATTTCAATGAGAGTGTTCCCATATACCTTACGTACATGGAGAGTCATCCAATATACCCAAAGGTACATGGAGAACGATCCTATACACTCTCATACGTGGAACGAAATTTCACGTCCAAGATGCAATGCTGGAAAACAACGACAACTCCTACATTTAATGACATCAGAACATGTCTTCTAGCCTAGACCTCTAAGTGTTTTCATTAATGTTATAAATGATCCTTAGGGTGGTTCAACAAATTTTACTGTTTATCTTTGATTAAGTTTCAGTTTTGGGCTCACCGCAAATGTCACCTAAATATCCTAAAATGGAAATCTAGCTAAGGAAGGGAAGAAACAATCAGTATGAAACATACAATATGCAACAAACAAGATGCAAGATGCATTTTCCATTTCAATGTAATTGTTCCTATATTAATGCACATACAAAACCCTAAATGCCAATGCAAAAATTATTCTTTTCAATGCACTTAAGTTTTGAAATGAAGAAAACTAAGATCCAAATGTTTAATCACTAATTCAAATGCACTTTTCAAAATGAGGACTAAAATAACAAATCACCCAAGCAGTCAGTGACCAAACGAAATCAGTTTACAAGTGACCAAATGATAAGAACAAAGAAAAATGAAAACCAATTCTTACCAAAGGCAATCAAACACAAACGAAAATCAAATGGAGGCTTTAGAGAGACCCCAAGACACTTAAGATTCAGGGAAGGTCAAATGGAAGTAGGTTAATCAAAGAGACACTCAAAAATAAAGACAAGTTTTGTGCAAAAACAATCACCAAAGCTAGTACATAGTGGGTCCCAGTGAGGTGCAATGCTCTATCAGAGGCACTAGGGGAGCATTGGTCCAGGGATAGAGAATTCTGACACAAAAATTGCAAAAGTGACTCAATGTAATCACTTCCTAGGCCTATTATTGGCTGGCTAAAGTAGAAGAGGTCTATAAAATAGGTAATCAAGCACAATGGATAAAGGAACCACTAAGGGAATACATCCATCCCCAACAGATTCGCCAATTTATTATGCGGGATTTATGATTGCGACAAAATTATCTCCCCTAGGTTTGGTGGCTAACCTAGAACAACAGAGAGACAAGGAACCCAATGCTTTCCTTAAAGTAAATAGATGATGGAATGAAACCTACCTGGAATCTGTCACATTCTTTGCTCCTTATTTAGCTTGAACGTTCCAATTCTAGCTCCAAATGCCAAAATTAGAACCTCCACAGTCAGATAACACAAGACAAGAAACTACAAGATCTATGCAGTATCATCTAAATACTCTATTCAATAGATCAACATGGTATTGAAATATATGAAATAATAACGTCACATATAGGAAAATAGAGAATTATTTGAAATAATATAAATGGAAGGAGTTATAACCATAAATAAATGTTGATTTTGTACAAGAGCTCCTCCACGATTACTTTTCATTTCCTTGTCATAATGTGTACCTCCAATCACCCTAAATGCATGAAATGAAACGTCTCACAACAACAACATAAGGGTATAATCACTCTCCAAAATCCAACCCCTTGCATATGGAAGGCTTTAAATATATAGAGGAGTGGGGTAAGTTGGGAGTTCTTATACAATTACCAATCTAAAGTTTTAGATCCACCTTTAATGGTAGGATGGGATCAAAGGATAAGGGATGGAAACTCCAAAGTAGGGTAGGATAGGATCCAAATGTTTTATCTGAAGTAAATGGTTGTAACAAATTCTGGAAACTTCTGGAAGAGGAGGCTTTCGGAATTTCACTATTTTTCTCAAGCTTCTAGAACCAACATAGGTGCAAAGGGGAGCAACCTATAGGTGATCAACGAGAGCCATAGTGGAGCAACATATAGGTGAATGTTGTCCAACAAGAGGCCAAAGAGAGTTGGTCCTAAAATTGGCTTAGATGGTGCAGTTTCAGGCAAAAACTCTGGGGAATGAAAGAGGCATGCTTAGGGATTTGTGCAAGATTATAACAAGGGGGAATAGGATGTTGATTAATCCCATTAGGAGGATTATTGATTGGATGTGACAAAATGGCCTATAATAGTGATGATGATAATGATCATGCTGAAGAATGAATGGAAAGCACTCCTATTTATAACAAAGTATTGAATTAATCTTGAAAATGGAGAATAATAAAATAATATTGACCAAATCAAGATCTAACCATTAGGAATACTTTCTCATATTTTTTGGAGAGGGAAAAGATATTCAAAATGGTCAAATATATTTATTTAGGAATAATTAAGAAATAAAATGATTTATTAATTATTTCGCGAGTATTAAGAATGGCATGAAAATTAAATAATTATTAAATAGCGATTTAAAAATTCTTCCAATAATAGAAATAAGGAACAATAAGTAAATAATGATTTATTTAATTAATCCTAGGGGATTTAGTCAAACATGACAAGGAATAATTATCAAACAATGATTAAATCATTATTCCTAGAGAAAAATAAATAAATAATGATTTATTCAATTATTCTCATGGTGTTTTTAATTTTAATCAAAAATAATTTAATAAAAATTCTTTACTAAATTATTTCCCATGGTGAAAGTGATTTTACTGTGGTAAAATTAATCCTACATGGTGTATTTCGATCCACCTAGTTAGAAATGGCCAGGTGATCATTTTTTCGTGATAAAAGACTGCCCCCCAACGTATGAGTGTGTTGGGCATGGAATCCCCCCACAACAAGGTTTGGGGCTCAAAGCCCAAGCTTTGATTAATATTGTTGTAAAGAATCTGGGAATCGCGGGCGCAGAGCGCAAATTGTATGTTAGAGTCATAGGGTTGTCCGCCCTAAGTTTTGAATGTAGTGTCGGCCTACCCATGGTACGCAGACCATGGGATTATATAAATAGAGCGAGGCTCTAAGTTGTAAAGTAACGAAGGAATGAGTCGATGGAATCTGATAGATAGAATAAGATAGCAAGCATAGAGCAAGAGTCTAAGTATCTTGGGTCATAGTAGTGGGAAGAAGCTCTGCAGCTGAGTGTGCAAAGGCCTAGTAGAGTCCACAGCTGAGTGAGTGGAACCCTGCAGCTGAGTGTGCAGGGCGGAGTTGAGTCTGTACCCAAGGAAGAAGAATAATAAAGAGAAGTTTTATTTGAATTATGTGAATCTGTTCTTGTGTTATTACCTATTTGATATCATTTGCAATTATATTGTTTATTTACTTCATGCATTTGTATGAATGGTGAATATTGTTAAGTATAACTGAAAGCATACAGATAAGCTAAGTTAATCAACTAATATCAGGATACTAGTAAGGATTGGGGTAATAACACTGTTCGACCCCTGAGTAGGGTTCCGCGAAGGTGACATCCCAGGTTGCGAGGTACTGATAAGTGCGTGTAGCGGCATGCGCGCAAGGTCAAACCGAGGACCACTTGGAACCCATCAAACATCCCCAGGGTGCAGAAACCTGGTTCTAGCACCCTCCCATACTACTTCGGGTGAGACCTTAGTCCACGCTCCGTAGACTGTTACCAAAAGGGCCATTAGTACCGGGATTTGTTTGGCTATTTCATCTCTAAACCTGGGTCAGGGCCCAACAAGCCAACAAATGGTTTCATTGCCGGGACCGAGATCTACATAAGGGATGTCTGATGTCGTGTCACTAGAATCCAACGAAGAAAGAAATTGAAAGATGGTTAGACAGAAAGATTCACAAGTTCGCAGCGTAGGAAAATAGGAATCCATGAGTATCAAAGGAACAATTGTTGGAGTGGTACTTATATAAGGAAATCCATGAAATTTTCTTGACATCCTTTCCCTCTAAGTTGTATGAGTGGATCGCGAATCTAGCAGATAGTCAGGGAAGGTGTAGGCTCGACAAAAAAATTTGTGTGGACTCTAGAACTAGTGCATAGACTAGAAGCATCGGAAGATAATATCGCACATGTTGTAGATCATTGGCTCGATCGAATTATAGGGGGGTTTATCACCGAGTTCATGGTAGACATGACAATCAGCTACAGTGAGGTGGAACGATGCTTCCTCAAAGGACCACGAGGTAAGTACATTAAATTGTTGAACACTTGGATTAAGATGGTATTGTGTGAAAAGAAGGTTATGCGAATAAATTGATGTTTGGGGCTATGCAAAGTGGAAGGATCTATAGAAAATAGCGTGGATATAGAAAATAGCCCCTTGATTTCGCCTAGGCGGGAAAGCAAGGAAGAGCTCGCAAAAGTTTCTCCGAGAAGCATGATTAGTCTGATAAGGCAGTGAATTCTGTGCCTACCACCTCCACCTACACCGCCACTAGTTTCACCATCATCACCTCCATCTCCGCCCACACCACCTCTGCCACAACCACAGTTCAGTATGGAGAGCGTGATAATATTTCCGGTATTCAGGGGAGTAAGGAAGGAAGATCCAGACCAATTTTTGTTCGTGGTAAGGGTCGTATGGGAAGCACAAGAAGTCGTGGATGACAATATAAAGAAGGCAACATTGGTGAGTGCATTGCAAGATCATGCACTGACGTGGTACATTAAGCATTCTAATGACCATCCAAATGTGGGGATCGCAGATATCCAGGTCATGGTGAACATGGAATTTAGCAGGCCAAAGTCAGAGACACAATCAATTATCGGGTTTAAGGAGATCGTGATGCTTCTAGGTGAGACCCCATGGGATCTGGATCAGAGACTGAAGAGTATGATTCGTGAAGCCAACATGACCTTGACAGAGGGAAGCACCACACATGGTTTGTAGCGTCACTAACACCGCGTCTAAGGATGGCAATGTCGCAGCATAAGTTATCCACCCAGGCCGAAGCTTTGGAGATTACAATGAGACTGCACGAGACCTTAATACAAGATCCTAGTCTGGGAGTCCAACAAATCCACGTGCAACTACAAAATTTGTGTTTGGAAATGTAGAGTTTGAAACAGGACAGGACAACTTGCCCAGAAGCGTGCGAGGAGGTAAGGTGCATAAAATGCAAAGGCCAGGGGCATGACAAGGACCATTGTCTAGTCTTCATGAATTACTTGGTGGGAGGAGGGCCAATGCCATTAAGACCATAGGCACAAGCAAGACCGAGCGTGGCGCCTGCATTATGTTGCACGATTTGTCAGATAAGAGGAAAACATGATGCGGATAATTGTCATGTATTGCAGAAGTATACACAGACATCTCAGCAATTGTTCTGTAATTTCTGCAGGTTGGTAAGCTATGATGAGTGCACCTACAGAAGTTACGAGCTAATGATGGATAAGACTCCTCCCTACAAAGTGCAGGCTGAAACATGAGCCCTCGACCCAAATGCGGGAATGGCACACGTTGGATTTCGGGGGGGTGGATGAGGTCGAGGTGGAATGGGACCAAGAAGGCGTCATAGACAACTAATTTTTTACAATTGCGAAGGGCCAAGGCACTATGCTCGCGATTGTATGAATCTGACGAGAACACCATGGTTATACCGTACTTAGTTTGATCATGAGGCAGAGGACTTCCCTACACTGATAGCGAGGTTGTGCGATAAAGGGGTACTCCAGCCTCCCCTGACTCAGAATTTGAAAATGATGAGGTTTGAGCTGTGTGAAGAGGACCCGAATGTAAACATAGTGCTTAGAAGCAGTATCATGATAGGAGATGACAAAGGTAAGTAGCCTGAAGAAAGTGTGTGGGTTTACAAGGCTCCTACAAAGGAACCTGAATTTGATTTGGAGCATGCGAAGGAGACATTCATGGAAGTTAAGAAGAGCTTCACCGAGGCCTCCACTTCAGGTAGTAAGGATCAACTAGAACTAGGGATGGATCCTTCAATGCTCACTAACTTTCTGGAGACATTCATGAAACTGCTGCGTGGCAGCAAGGCTGTAAAAGGACTATAGGAACTTACTAGGTGCATGGGGTCAGGAGAACTGCACGTAGTCCGAAAACTTGGAAAGCATGCATTGCGAACAGGAAGGGAAATGAGATTAACTGCGCAAATCAAAGAGTATGAAATGGATCAAGTAATTTTGGATCTCGGATCAGACGTGAATGTACTGCCAAAAGAAACATGGGAATGCATGGACAGACCCATGCTACAATGGTCTCCTATTCAATTACGAATGGCGAACCAGCAGAAGATCTTACCCATGGGAAGATTGCAGGGGATAATAGTAGACATCAAAGGTGTGAGCGCGCTTGTAGATTTCGAGGTAATAGAGATTTTCAATGACGGCAATCCCTATCCCGCACTATTGGGAATAGACTGGGCCATTGAAATGAATGGAGTAACAAATCTAAAGAAGTGAAAAATGATTTTTGAGAAAAAGTCACTACGTGTATTGGTGCCTTTAGACCCTGCAGAAGGAGTGCGCTACACAGAGCTAGTGTGTGATGACGAGATCGATGACGAGCTAGACCATATCTACAAGATAACTGCTCGGGGATAGAATTGGGTGAATCCTATAGTGGATGGCAGGATTTCGTGGGAGCTTGAAAGCTCATGTACATCAGATTCGGATGAGGAAACAGAACAATGGTAGAACCGGTTACACGAGGTAACCACACTCAATTGCAATATGATGGTAAGATCATTGCACTGCATGAAAACATAGGTAAGGGATCTGCCTATGTATGATGGGTTAATAATGATCGATGAATTCCTGAACAAATTTGAAAGCGCAGTGCCATAACAGTAGCAGTTTGATGCTATGGAATGGGCACTACATGCGACACCCACAAGGTGGTGCAGTACACATCAGAGAGGTATTGAGAGCTGGCATGAATGCAGAAGGGGGATGCTTATAAGATTTGGAAAACCTCAACTACGGATGAGAGCTAGTTATGAGGGGAAAAACAGCTTGTGCACCCATCTTTCCAGATGGGTACAGGAGTATGGTGTGCAGCCCACACAAACGCACGCCATTATCTTGATAGGAAACAGAAACAACAACAAGAAGCCGGCAAGACAAGTGCATGAACGATGAAACATGATAAAACCTAGTGCACCAAAAATCATACACAGGGAAGCCTTTGACCAGGTGTGCAAAGTGCTAAAAAGGGTCCACCATGTGAGATGCACCGACTGGGACCTACGCATACCAGCATTTCTATGGGCTTATACGACCATGTGCAAAACTTTGACCGCGCAAGCACCGCTTCCGAAGCTGAAGTATGAAGCAGGGGTTGTAGTCCTTGTGGAGCATGTGAAGACGAGTTTCTGCATAACAGAACCTGTAGATACGATGGTCTGCACAGACCGGAACAAAGAAGTCACACAGTTGCATGAAACAGAACATATAATACTTCAGGAAGAAATCCGACGGGGAAACTTTAAACTTCACGAACTTGAAAAGGACTGAGTATGGCTAAGGGAGAAAAGCGTTCTAATAGACGTAGAGGTCAAGAAGTTGGAAAATTAAATAAAGGAAGCATTTCTCATTGAAAAACCGAGGATGGAAAGGCAAGGTGCATACAATCATACTGACAAATTGGAAAGCTATTGTCATGAATTGGTTAGTCTGCTGCCATGGCTAAGACCACATCTCGCCAAATGTAGTGACCAGTGTAGTGCAATGCAAATAGTAGAGTGCATGATGCTGATAACTACAATGGAAGATGGGGATTCTCTGCGAACCACGGTGGAGGATGAGATGAAGCCCTGCATGGGTGGTGCCCCCACCTGACTAGTTGTAGGAAGGATAGTCTTAGCACGCCAGGTAGTTGAAAGAGAGCGTGGGACTATAAAATATTTTTCCTGGGAGCTGTGCACTCTGAGAGGTGCACACAGGAGCAGAATGTCACAGGGTTCGCAATCACACAGGGAGGGCTGCACTGCCATGCAAGTTGGCTAGAAAGTGACCGTTGGTGTCACTATTCATGACGGGATGTCCGATTTGAGGCCAAATGGAGCGGATGACAGGCATTTAAGACGCGAGTTATGGGCAATATTTGGGAAAATTTGCCACCAAGAAAGCATTAATGGCTCGAAATTGGGGGGAACAGTCGAATTTGAATTCAAAAGGCACTATAAAACTCAAAGGGCTAGCCAGCAGACAACACTTGGTCATTTGAGCATTGAGCGGTTGAGGAAAGCACAGAGTGTTGAAAGTCAAGTGATAATAGAGCCCCTGAGTATGTAACAGACAGCATACAGTGTAGAGATGATGACGACCACTAAGTATGGGTTGGGAATTGGAGAAGGCTGGCCAGGCCACGCAGACCCCCATGGTACAAGATGTTCCCGAAGGTGCTGAGGTTGTGACAGAAATCCCTAAATCACTGCAGATGTTGAGGCTGAAGAAGGATAAGCAGGCAATGGGACTAGTACACATGTCCCCTAGGAATCCACAGCACAACAAGTTATCAAAGGAAGAAAAAGGGAAGGTAGTTAAGATTGAAACAGATGAGGAGGAAGAAGATTTGTAGGCCATGATTTTTGCCGTTGGAGAACAAGAAGACGCGCAGGAGGACATCCAACCGTTGCGCTCTACAACGAAACTACCCGCATATGTCCCTCCATGGAGAGGGAAAGCCAACATACCAAAGGATCTGAATGCAACGAAGAGTTCACTCCAGACCCCGCTCCTCCCCGATGGCATTGTATTTGAGGGCTCGCACCTAGGCCGTGTTCCCACCATGAAATTTGAAGACTGGGACCTTGCAGATAGCGAGAATTTCCCGCATTTAGAGATGGAAAATCTAATGAATCAGAATACGGAGGGGTCGGTGATATCGTTAGAGCTGCAAAAATGGCTGCGCGGTGTGGAAAAGGCCAAGTTGCTACACTTGTTATGCATTCCACACTTCTACTGCTTACCCATCACCATTTTTGTCATCAGGCAGCTACTCTGCCTGCTGCATGATGGGTATCTATGGTTGGAGAGCCTATTCCCATCATGGAATACCTCATTTGCCAAATTTCTTAGCTTCCCTATAAGGGAAAGGACCTCACGAAGATAGCCAGAAAAAGTAGCGATTTGGCTCTCACAGAGGCCATGAAGGCAAAGTATAAGCTAGAGAAAAAGAAGAGGGGCTACGTCATCTCCAACATCAAGGAATCAGGGGGTGTGCATAGCCACCCAAGTCCTGGCTGGTAAAATGATGAGAAATGTCGTGCCAATGAGGTACTAGTGCCGATGGCTGTGTTGGCCGAACAATGCATGGAGGGGTTCCAGTTCAACTGGGCTGAGTTCTTCTACGAGGAGTTTTTGTTAAACTATTGCGAGGCCTAGGAGGAGGGTAAGACCTTCCACTACGTGTGGTTTCTCTTATCCATATTGCTGGTAGCAGGAGAACTGTCGGAGGATAGTCAGTTCCTGAACATTGATCGAGACTTACCAAAGACCGCGAAGTATGCTTCACTCTGGGCCACCAAGGACGCGAAAGGGATTCGCGATACAAAAATTTTATGGGTGCTCATGGAGGCGAGCATCCGAATGTGGATCAACAAGAGGCCATTCCTATCACCTACGGTCCACAATAGTCTGCAGAGTTTTGTAGACTTCAAGGCGAATATGCACAACATATACATCAGGGCGCAACAGGACCTGGTGAAGCGGTGGACGAAGCTACCATTTGTAGCCACTAACGACATGATCTTTACGGTATTGGAGACATGGCCTCTCGAGTGGCATGCCCTAGATTTGGTAGAATTGGAGAAAGCGGTAGCATAGAAAAATAAGGATGATGCCAAGCTGCACATCACCCAACTAGCCACGAGAAGGTGGAACAAAAAGTGGCAGCTGAGGTAAGAGCAGTCCATGAAGTAGCACGGGAAGCCGTGGAGTAGAAGAAGGTTCGTAGAAGCAGCAACAACAACACAGATAGCAAAGGCCACAATGGTACAGGCAGAGGAGGTCCAAGCAACATCCTCAGGGTAGGAGGCAAAGGACACAAAAATAGCAGAAGGGAGCGTGGACCGAGGGACTTCATCCAGACAGCTCAAACAGCCACGCATCACAGAGAGATCAGGCTCGAGGAAGAAGGTCAAGGCCTCGAAGTTGGCCATTGACCCGATCACCTTAATCGAATGTGATCTCCATGACATCGACGAGATGGTTCGCAATGTCACCAATGAAGTGTTTCAAGAATTTATGGCAGAGCACCAGACTGTGCTGGGAGCCCTCAAGGCGCAACTGCAGGAATTACAAGTAGGCACTTCAGTAGCAGAACAGATGTTGCGCATGAGGATGGGCAACACAATAGTGTTGCCAGAGGGAGCATTAGTATCATCAGATGTGATGGACCGAATGAAAGTTAGCATGATGAAAGGCCTTGGCCTTAATCTAGCTGCCCTTCCCCGAGAAACGCTCTATCAGCTATAGGATGGAATAACAGTAGAGTTGCGCGCTAAGGAGAACCACACAATCTAAGTTCTTAGTAAGCAGAAGATCAATATGGCACAGCTCAGCTTGTAGCGTGATGAGTTTGTGTCGCAAAACCAAAGGTTGGTGCAGACGGTAGATGACACTTGTCGATGCATCCCAGAGCTGGCTATCACAATAGATCTATCGGTGGAAGTGCGGATCCACAATTTGTCTAGTGGAGTCCGCGATGCAAGAGAAGAAACAACAAGGGTGTAGTTGGAGATGAATCTCCATATTGCCGAGCTACAATTGAAGGTGCAGCCTTTCACTCCCCCAGAAATCAAATAACAATGTGCCAGCACTATTACAGCAGGGTTGGAAGAGATTGGAAGTGTAGTGCGCGATTGTACCAACATGGTGGAATAGGTGCTTGAGGTCCTCACAACATTGCAGGAGGACCTCAACATCCAGTGGCTAGAGACAGACGCACATGAACTCCAGTAATAGTACGACAACATCAGAGGGATTGTGCAAATAGTAGTCCTTACTCAACAGCTTGCAAGGATGCACCAAGCCAAGGCACTAAAGGAGTAGGTGGACGCGGCGTGCCATAAGGAAGCAGTTCTCAAAGCGTTCGTCCAGCCATTGATTGACGAAGCCTTCACAATCACGGTAGATATTGAAGGAAATCTCACACAGATTCATCGGATGCATGCACAAATGCAATGCAGCACACCAAAAACAGAGGTCTCAAAAGGGAGAATGCAGCAAGTTCAACAAGCAGCATCTCAGTGCGCTGCAAACATCAGCGCCGTATGGGAACAGTTGGAGGGACTCTGCACCAAGATCTCTATGCCTATAGAGTGACTCGAGGGCGAGTCACGATGTTTGTGTTGGGAGCCTGTTGGGCATGGAATCCCCCCACGGCATGGTTTGGGGCTCAAAGCCCAAGTTTTGAGTAATATTGTTGTAAAGACTCCGAGAATTGCGGGCGTAGAGCGCAAATTGTACGTTAGAGTCATAGGGTTGTCCGCCCTAAGTTTTAAATGTAGTGTTGCCCTACCCATGGTCCACGGACCATGGGATTGTATAAATAGCGTGAGGCTCTATGCTGTAAAGTAATGAAGGAATGAATTAATGGAATCTGATAGATAGAATAAGATAGCGATCATAGAGAAAGAGTCTAAGTATCTTGGGTCATAGTAGTAGGAAGAGGCTCTGCAGCTGAGTGCGCAGAGGCCTAGTAGAGTCCGCAACTGAGTGCGCGGACCCCTGCAACTGAGTGCACAGGGTGGAGTCGAGTCTATAACCAAGGAAGAAGAATAATAAAGAGAATTTTTATCTGAATTCTGTGAATCTATTCTTGTGTTATTACTTCTTTGATATCATTTGCAATTATATTGTTTATTTACTGTGCGCATTTCTATGAATGGTGAATAGTGTTAAGTATAACTTAAAGCATACAGATAAGCTAAGTTAATCAACTAATATTGGGTTACTAGTAAGGATTGGGGTAATAACATTGTTCGGCCCCTAAGTAGGGTTGCACGAAGGCGGCATCCCAGGTTGCGAGGTACTGATAAGCGCGTGTAACAACGTGTGTGCAGGGTCAAACCACAGACCACTTGGAACCCATCAGACATCCCCAGGGTACGGAAACCTGGTTCTAGCACCCTCCCATACTACTTCTGGTGAGACCTCAGTCCGCGCTCCGCAGAATGTTGCCGAAAGGTCCAATAGTACCAGAGTTTGTTTGGCTAAATCATCTTTGAACCTGGGTCAGGCCCCAACAAGCCAACAGAGTGTTAGGAGAAAATCATATGACCGAAATACGTTGTAGGTTACACTTCCATGAGACACCAAAGGGAAGTCACAGAAATAGAGAGAGAACTAAAGGAATTATGAAAATGGAGGGGGCGAGACATACTAAACTGATAGAAGTCTCCTTTTATGTTGGAGTACATGATCTCAAATGAGGTAGGGGAGGTTGTTATAGACATATTTAGGCACATCAACCCCAAAATTATATGTCAATGAACTAGGGCTCATCAACCCCTAAAATATTTGTTTCATACCCTAAAGGAACTTAGTCATCTGAGTGCATCATTCCCCAAAAGATCCACTTTAGAAATCATTCAAGAAGAACCTAAATTCGACCATACTGAGTGCTCCACTGATAAACTGTTATGCATACTAAATGGTACATTGTCAAGCTGCGATGCATACTGTTTAGGCCTTCTATAGGGTGTGATGGGTGAGGATGGACAAATTTCCGGGACAATTTGTTAGTTGGTTGTTCATGGAATCTTCTAGAATCTTCTCCTGTGCCACTTTCCTCTCTAAATTTGCCCAAAGATGACTAAGGGAATTAGGAAACCATCTCCAATTCCCCTCCCTTGTGGAACCAATTGTAACAAGTGGAATGACACTAATCAAACCCCTTGGATGACTCACACACTTGCAAAACTCTATAAAAGGATCTCACATCCAAGAGATCAGGGGGTTGGAATTTTGTGAATTGCAAGTAAGTGTTGATAGTTTGTAATTGAGGAGAGAGCATTGTATTCTTGTTGGTTTGATCTTGCTATTCCATGAGGTGAAGAAGGATTGAAGCTGGGAGGAGGGTGCTGGATTAGACAACTGGGTTGTAATTCTTCTTTCTATTAATAAAGCTCTTCAATTTTTCTCCCATATGATTGTGCAATTGTGAATGCTATCATTTTGTTCATTATATATCTAATTCTGTAATGTTTATGTTGTAATAGAACACAATGCTTTGACAGTTCTTTGTTGTTGTACTTGTGCAGGTACTCTCCAAGTGTGTTAAGTATGGGGAGGAGTGTAGGATCTACCAAAGGAGAGAGAGATCAAGCAATGGATTAAGCGGAAGTTCCAGGTTGGTTCCACTATCTTTCTCTTATTTGTTATACATAGGAAAAATCATTGAATTTCTTTAAACTGTTGTTTCTAGGGTAGCTGCCAAACCTAGAGTGTTAGTCATTCGACAAGACACTAATTTTCCCAGAAACAAATTGGCGAATCCACTGAGGAAGGAAACATATGTTTGTTTATTGTTATTTTTTGTTTTATGTTCAATTTGATAAAGTATAGATAGAGTCTGAAGCCAGCCAGGTAGCTTTCATATTGCTCTTGCTTTGCAATTGCATAGTAGATGAATGCTGCTTCAGTCAATCTCTGGTTTAGTTTATGAATTAAAAAATTGACTTACAAGCACATCTAGATGCCCTTTTGTTAGCTCAGTAACCTCTCAAGCCATTCCATCATACTTTGCTCATTATTGTTCATCAAAACCAAGCTTGATTCCACTGAAAACTACTCCACATTTGAGCCAAAAACCTTTTCAGTTGCGCTCCCTGAACCATCGCGTTGTCTTCCATTGTGTTCCAGTATGCATCCCACCTCCCGAGTGTAGAAGTTGCGATGCATCTCAATTTCTGTGAAGCCTAGGTACGATGACTGGCTGAACTCTTTTTCCATCTAGAAATTGAGGGTTTTTGACCTGTTTTCAGTTTTGTTTGGTTGTTTTGTTGCAAATGAACAATTCCTCTTCACTGAAGCTTGCTTGCATCACTTAGGTCAACCTCAATTACATTAGGATTAGTGAATTTTTTTGTGTATTTGTTCCTCATTTACAATCCTTTGTCGAAAAGTTGTTTTAGTCGATTTGTCGCTTGATACAAAAGGTGTCGTAATTGTCGTTTTTTATCGAAAAGAGAAGTGTCGTAAATTCTTCCTTCCCTTGATAATTGATTAAACTTTTCTTCATGTATTTGATTTGATTTGTTTACATTCAAAGTGTCGAAAGAATTTTTCTTCAAACTTGAAAGTGTCATTTTGAGTATTCCTTTCACTTTGTGAAGAAAAATTGTCGAAAATGTCATTTTGAGTGAAATATTTCAGATCTTTGTTGCGTTTAGTTTTCCTTTTTGAATCTTTCATATTAAGGAGAGTGAAAACAAATACATGCATTTACATTTACCATTTTTTGTTTGTGTTTGAAAAGATGATTTAGGGAAATGCACTAGCGTGTGCTCTTTGCTCTTTGCTTAAAAGCACTGTTATCTTCTTTCCCTAGTAGCTAGGATTTTCATTGCTTAAATAAACAAAGATTGTTTATCATTGTAGTTTGCATCTTAGGAATTTCAGATCATCATTACACGGTGAACCATTGAAAGGAAAAATCTAAACAAGATCAACTTTAAAATGAATTTCAATGAACCTAACAACGCTTTGGAACTTAATGCAACATATGTAAAGGTCTAGGCTAGTGATGTGTTCTGACGTCATTAAAACTAGTGGCTATCATTTTCATTGAAGGTTGGGTGATTCCTCCTCCTTGATACGACAAGTGCTAGCATGGACTTGTGCTCCCCGTACCGTCGCGTATATATTTGGAGACCACAATAGGCTTAAATCCTTTATCCATACGAAACTGAGTCTGCCGCCTTATTGATCGCAATGCACTGAACACAGCATTTGGGAAGAATGACTGCCATACATAAGTCCTTGGTAATTTCTCTTTAATTTATCACCAAGGTGTATATTGCAGTTTTGTGATTGGTTTGGTAATCCCTTTGTCTAGATTTTCCAGAGTAGTCACTTTCATTCCTTTTCGACTCTCTAAAAGAAAAGGTCCATATGAGCACTTGTCCTTTCAGGCTCATTAAAAATCGAAGGAGACTAAAGTCATCTTTAGCTTTTTCTAGACTCTTAAAAACTGAAAAAGAAAAGTTATGTCCAAGAGTCATTAAAATTAATTGAATTCGGAATGACATCATTTTCCCCATAATTTTGACTTGATCATGTAATCTGCAATCGTGGAAGAAAGTTAATCAAAACCCCGTCATTCACGGAGATTAGCAAGTCAATCGTCTTTGCCTCCGGAAGCAAAGCCAATTCGGATAAAGTGGTCTCATTCACTGAGTCCAGTTCATCTGGTTTATTTGAAACTTTTCTTTCAACATCGTTAGAGACTCCTATTACTCTGATTATTTCTAGTACATCGGCTTTCAAAGAGGAAGTTCCACAGTTACAAGAGGACATTAGAACTAATCCTACTGCAATAGTAAACACCTTTGTATCTGAAACAACTCCATCTAGAGTTGATCCAGAACTCATCTCAATTCAAACCGAGGCTACATTTGAACCAGTAGTTGTTCAAGAACCTCCCTTTGAGAATGAAGTTCATTTACCTGAACATCTGGACTTTGAGTTTTAGTATTCATAAGTTGTCACCGCTCCAGTATCTGTCACTGCAGAAGCTATACCTACTTCGACTCTAGAAATATTTTACGGACCTGAAAATCTACCTCTTCCACCTGGTCTGGTTGTTATAGAGGAGATAGTAGAGGATCCCCCATCTAGTACCCCGTTTCATTTTGGAACTGGGATTCATTTGTAACCTTCTACTCCTGAGTTTTCTCCTTTTAATCCTGCTTCAACGCAAGTTCCTGACAAATCGCTTGGAGAGCTTTTGGATAAGCTAACCATGTTTGAGAAACCATCAACATCTAGGAATGTGTCATCTGATGCAGCTGCGGCAGAATCTCCTGCTGCTATTCCTACAATGTTTTCCGGTACACCTGAGTCATATTTATATGGTACACCATATGTTCTAGCTGGTTATCAATCACTACTTGGAGTCCACTGAGGGGCTGCTTTGGTGCCATGGTATGCTTCCATTTATTCATCCAGAGTCCCATCTGGTTTTTCTTAGGTGGAAACTCAGCAATTTGATCCTACATACTAGTATCAATTTGGGCAAACCAATTATTAAAGACTGATGTATCCTATAAACACTGGATTACCACCATATGGAGAGCAATATGCATATTCACCATTTCCTCCTAAAGGACAACCATATGAGAGTTTCCAACAATATTCAGGTCAAACTGGAATTACATCTAGTAGTTGGATACCAATACTGCCAGAACAACCAAGGGTTGTATATCCAATGCAACCGATCCAACCTGTGTCGAATATTCCCACTACACCTATTGTTACGACTATGTCACAAACACAAGCATAGTTGCTTGTGTCTCAAAGTCAACCTACTCCTTCTTCCTCGCAACCTCATGTTTCAAGGCAAAAGACTCAAGTCTCTTAGGTTGTGATACAATAGCCACTTGTCTCTACGGCTCAACCGCAACCTCAGGTTAGTGCTCCTTTATCTGGAACGACTCAGGCACAAACGGGTATTTTCAATCCGCAACTTGGTAAATCTTTCGGTATTGGGCAACAGCAAATGGTCCAACAACTGCGCAATATCAACAACCACAATTCCAGCAAACCCATCCTCATTTTGGACTTGGTTCACAAGCTCAAACTGGATTTGGTCAATATCAAGCCTACAGAGGATCTGGTCAACAAGGCTTTATAGGTTATGGACAACTGTGTTTCCAAACCGACTATCAACAACCACCCTATACTGGTTATTTCCAACAACCTTATCAAGGTTACCAACAATAGATGACTTATGCTAGTATGCAAAGACCTACTACTCAGGCGATTCCATCTTATCCTGGGTATGCTCCACCCAACCTGAATCAGCAGTTTCCTTTTGTAGCAACTCTATAACTACCATATTTGAACCAGCTCATGAATGATCCAATTGCATACGCCTCTTGGTGGCCGGCGATTCCTCATAAACTCCCCTCTGATATTCCTAAGTTTAATGGAAATCTAGGTGAAGACCCATCGAATCAAGTAATGACTTTTCATTTATGGTGTTCATCCAACACTTTGAATGATGATTCGATTAGACTTCGTCTTTTTTAGAGAACACTTACTGGTCCAGCAGCAAAATGGTATATTGAATTGCCTAGAACTTCATTTGATAATTTCGCCATCCTTGCCACTACCTTTCCAACCCACTTTCAGTTACCCATCAGGTATGAAATTAGAACAGAAATTCTTACCAACTTTAAATAGACCACGTCCACTCACATATCTGATCATATTCATGAGTGGCAGTGTTGTCATTGAATGGTAAAGATGTATGTTCCTGATCAGCCCTTAGCTGAGTGGTTTATTAAGTCCTTATTTCCATCTATCACTGAGGACGTGGCCAAAGGAGGAGTTGTCATAGAAGAGCAAGTCATTGCTCATGCCCAATATTTAGATTTGATCTATACATAATCTGGAACACTCTACGATAAAATTCTTGATGCTCCTAGACCAGCTTTTTCTATTCCACCCCCTCCTAAATTGAGTAGGGACTCTCAAACCGGTGACAAAATGCAAATGACAATTATCTTGCCTTAGAGATTAATGTCGTGTCATTTGACAAAGGAAAAAATCCAAAGCAACTAAGGGGCAAGAAGAAAGGGAAAAATAATAAGAAGAAACAGGAGAATTCCACTCCTAAAAAATCATCTGAATTCCCTACTGCGGCAAGGAAACCTCCTTGTTATCCATGTTTGATATGTAACAAGGAGCATTTTACGAGAGATTTTCCACATCGATCTGAGGTTTCAAAACTTTTGAAGGCTTCGAATACCTCAACGGTGTTGATTGATCCATTTCCGAACCCAGAAACTCATATGGTTGCTACCGATAATGCTTCCACATCCCAAGTGCTTATCCTATCCATCGCAAACAAGCAAAATGATGTTTTGGCATTGACAATGAATAAAGATTATGGGAATCCATCATCGTCAAACAACCAGGCTACTGATCAACCTAGTGCTTTGACAACGACTTCGCCAGAAGTTGTTCCACCCATTATTCCTGAATTAACCATTAATCCGCCAAAGGGAGTTGTACATAAATTGACATTTAATCCTCATGCTCGAGCTGCTCAGAATTATAATATAGTGGAGGATCTAGCTCAAACACCATCCACTATGTCGACACTTGAGGTATTGCAAAATTGTCCCTCCCAAAAGTAGGCTTTGTTATCAGTGATAGGTGGGATCGATCCAATGGACTCCAATCTTGTGGTCTTTAATCATACTGGATATACACCATAGTTACTGGCCCAACTCGCTTTCCTCATACAAGTAAAAGTCCTCAATAAAAATGTTCATCGAACCATCATTGATGAGGGGGCATCTACTTGTATTATGTCAATGAGTTTCTGGAAAACTCTTGGCTCTCCACCTTTGTTACGATCACCAACAACACTAAAAGTGTTCGATGGAAGAATGTACACTCCATATGGGATTTTAAGTAGCTTGCAAGTTGAACTGGGGGAAAATAGTAGATATTGAAGTCAAGGTCATTGATGGAATCCTTGATTACAATATTTTACTGGGAAGGCCCTAGGTTTATGCTATGGTTGTCGTTGTGTCTATATATTTTCGAATGATTGCATTTCCCTTCAAAGGTGGAATCACAGTCATTGACCAACTAGCCTTTTTTGCTAATATTTCACAAGCTACTGGAAGCATTCGATTGATCCATGGAAGTTTACAATCGCTTCAAAATGTTGGAGTAGGTCTCCTAAAAGATCCTTCCTTGATGGGTACTTTTTCCCTCCTGTCTCCATCTAGTTTTGCGGAAGTGGCCACAGTGGAAACCTGCCACATGATCTCTTCTACATCATCCGAGTTTAAGAAGAGTTCCGACTATTTTAAAAGTGATGATCATCGCAAGGTGTTGCTGCCAAGCCCCATCGAATCTTTGTAGCAATCAATCTTTTGGGCTTGTGTGGCAAACCCAAATCCACAGCCAACAAGTGTTTGGGTAGATAGGTCTTTAGAATATGATACCTCTTATGATCTTTGGTCTCATATACATTCTACAAACGAAGGAATCATCCAATCAATGATGATAGGAGAGACGTTGTGGGAATATTATCATCATCATTCCCACCTTCGAGATGACAATGAAGATTATTCAAACGACCTCAATCACCCTTCAATTGTTGATTTTTTATTAAATTCTGTAAATACAGTAGATTCTGAGTGAAATCTATCCAACATTGAAGAAACTATCTCCATTAATATTTTGACCAAACCTAATATTGCAGAGAATATTCACGTCAGCAAATATGGTTCTCCATCAGAACTAGATAGCTATTGTGCTCTTTTTCGTGAATTCAGAGATGTCTTTGCATGGTCCTATGAAGAAATTCCAGGCATTGACTCAAGAATTGTTGAACATGAGATCAATATGTATCTTGATGTCAACCAGTACAGCAATGGCTTCAACCTGTTCATCCAAATAAATTTGTTGTCATTAAAGCAGAGGTTGAAAAGCTTTTGCGTGTTGGCTTCATTTACCCTGTACCTCTTACTGACTGGGTATCGAATATTGTTCCTGTAATTCAAAAACAAGGAACGATAAGAGTGTGCGTCGATTATAGGGATGTAAATCAAGCATGTCCTAAGGACAACTATCCTATACCCTTCATCAACCAGATAATTGATGAATGTGCTGGATGCAAAATCTTTTCATTCATGGATGGATTTTCCGAATACAATCAAATCAATATCCACCCACGGGACCAATCAAAAACTGCATTTATATGTCTGTGGGGCACATTTGCATATCGTAAATTACCTTTCAATTTGAAGAACGTAGGGGCAACATTTCAGAAGGCAATGAATTACGCCTTCCATGACATCAAAAACATAGTTCAACCATATCTTGACGATCTGCCTGCTCACTCACAAAAACAGACTAATCATCCGCAACATTTGAGAGCCATATTTTTACGTTGCCGACACTACAAGATACGAGTCAATCGACACAAATGTGTGTTTTGTGTTGGTTCTGGTTGACTACTTGGTTTTTTAGTTTCTAAGGATAGAATTTGACTCGATCCATTAAAGGTTCAGGCAATTCTTGACATGCCTCCACCTTCAAATTTGCTTTAGATTCAAAGACTCCAAGGGAAAGCTAACTTTCTGAGGAGGTTCATTCCAAATTATGTTGAGCTCACTAAAGGTTATACACGCCTTTTGAATAAATGGGTACCCTTCCATTGGGATCAGATTACGCAAGCTTCCTTTGATTCTCACAAAGATTCCCTAATAAAAGCATCATTAATGTATGCCCCTGACTATCAAAAATATTTCAACCTGTATCTCGTCACTGCATATACAACCATCGATATGGTTTTAGTGCAAGAAGATGATGGAATTGAACATCCTATATATTATTTAAGTCGTAGTCTTAATGATACAGAAAGCAAGTACTCTTATGTTGAAAAGTTGGCTTTAGCAGTCGTTCAAGCAATACAGGGATTTCGACATTATATACTCCTTCGCAAAACTACCATTGTGTCAGATTGCAACCCTATGACATACATTTTGTCACGTCAATTGCTGGGGGGGAAATATTCCAAATGGATATTCATCTTACAAGAGTTTGATCTGGAATTCATCAAATCCAAATCAAAGAAGTCTCTCGTCTTTGCAGAGTTACTTTGCAACCTTCCCTCATCCTCTAACGATTTAACATCAGAAGCATCAATCGTGGATGAGACTCTGTTTCTAATATCATCAAGTGATCTGTGGTATGGGGATATACTGATATATCTCCAGATCCAAGCTTTTAGGCCTAACACCTCTCACTCTAAACAGCGACGTACTCGATACCAAGCCAAAGATTATCTGATCATTGGTGATACACTTTATCGTTGTGCTGTCGATATGGTTTTATGAAGGTGCCTCATGCATGAGGAGGCCGAAAAAGTTTTGAATGATTATCATTCAGGTGCTTGTGTGGGGCGTCTATCTGGTTATGCTACTGCACAAAAGATCTTATGAGCTGGTTACTTCTGGCCCACCACATTCAAAGATTCCATACTTGCAGTCAGAAGTTTCCATGCCTGTTAGATTTTTGATAGCAAAACCAGATTACCACCTGCACCATTGCATCTAGTCATTGCTATTGGCCCACTCACTAAATGGGGCATTGATTTCATGACATGTAACCCCACCTCGACTAGGGGGCATGGGTACATTATAGTCATTGTCGACTACTTCACAAAACGGGTCGAGGCGATGCCTACATTGAACAACATTGGCGAAACGGTTGCACTCTTTTTTTTCAATCATGTAGTTTCTAGATTCGATGTGCCACAGACTATAGTCATAGATCATGGGTCACATTTTCATAATCACATGATGATCAAATTAACTACCAAATTAGAACTGTCCCATGATAGTTCTACTCAATATTATCCGTAGGCTAACGGACAAGTTGAGGCAATCAACAATCCTTAAGCGCTTGCTGCAAAGAATGATTGGAGTTCATAAACGGAATTGGCATTTAATCCTATACTTAGCTCTGTGGGCATATAGGACTTCGGTGAGAAATGCGAATGGATTTACGCCCTTTTAGTTGGTGTATGGTCTGGAAGCAATCTTACCAATTTAGTGTGAAATCTCACCCCTCAAGCTTGCAATCGACCTGCTTCCCGAAACTTCTGAAGAAGAAGCTCGTTTATTGGAATTAATCGATCTAGATGAAACCCATCGTGATGCCGCATTTGCTAATGAAGCACATAAGAAATGCATCAATGCACAATATGACAAAAAAGTTAAGCCTCGTGTCTTCTCAGAAGGTGACCTGGTCTTGGCTTACGGTCTTGCTTTACGATCAGGACTCTGACAAATTAGGAGCAGGTAAATTTGAACCATTATGGATGGGCCCTTACATTGTTAAATGTGTGTTGATAAAAGGAGCCTACGAGCTAGTCGATTATGATGGGATTCCACTGTCGCAGCCCCGGAACGGGTTGTATCTCAAACATTACCATGATTGATTAAGTGTAGTAAAACTTGTTATATATATGCTTTCTTCGCATTTTTGAGTGATTTATTTTAGAGTTGTCATTTTCGTTAGGTAATCCTCTTCACATTTGTTGCAGATGTCAAATTTTTTGGAACCATTTGTTGGGTATGCCGATGGAGCTAGTCGTAGCACACAGAACCTATATTCTACAGCCTAGGCCATCTTCGCTCCAAGCAATGAGTTAGTGAGTTTCAGGGGGATATGCATTGGTTGATCAACGAAAAACATCGCTAATTATAGCACGTTGATTGAACTTATCTCTGATGCCATTTCACATGGCATACGCCAAATCATTGTGAGGCTAGATTCACAACTTCTCATTCTACAACTTACTGGCATTTATTCCGTCTGAAACCCCACTATTCATCGTGTGTTCCTAAGAGTTAGGATTTTGGAAAGACATTTTGATTTCATTCAATATCAACACATTTCCATAAACTTAAACACATTGACCGGTTCTTTAAAAAACTATGTGTTAAATAGACATTTGTAGCATATGTAAAGAAAGCATTTCATATCAACATTTGCATTAGGATTTCATCACTTAGCCAAAATAAAACTCCAAAATTCAAGTAGATAGTTGTTTGTAATTTTTCATAAAAAAATTTGTGGCAAAGACAAAATTGGTAATCTGACCCAGAAACTCAAAGTAAATGCAAAAAAATCATCCTAGACTAGTGATGATGGTGATAACATGTCACCACCTGTGCTATCATGCGTAGGAGCCTAGTCCAACAACTCGATACACCAATAGTATAGCGATGTAGCCTCATCGGTAACTCGTCAGTCCGGACATCTGGAATCCCAAGGGTCAATCCCTCTATCTGATCCTACAGCTGTGCAAGGGTCTCCGCTATGTCCAGGTCCCTAAGGACTGCTCTCTTTATTGCTTCTCCCGCTGGAGAATCCTCCTCTCGTGGGCATGCCACTGGTCGAACTGGTCCAATATCTGCACACACATGAGTTTGTTTAGTCTTGGTAACATGAAAAACACAAAAACAATACAAAACTGAAAAAAACAAAGATGTGGTCAAATCATTTTACCTATAGCACTCCACTGCTCACCAAATGGTAATGCCAAATCTGGATCGCCTCAGAAATCCATCTCGATATATGGATACTCCGCAAACACCATCTCCTGGCAGTTGAACCACTCGAAAAAGGCATCTAAGAAGGAGATCTGTGACTGGCCAGCATGTCTAGCCATAAAGTCCACCCATCTCTGCATCCACAGTTCCCTCGGTGCAGGCAATCCCAGTGAAATGTTTTGAGGTTGCATCAGTGGAATTATTTCCAAAGCAACAGTAGTTAATATGGATCCATAACCAAAGTTCTTGGTTCTTCCATTTTTTACTTTGGAAAATTGTTCTTTTATGACAGGAAGTATTGCCTCACACCAATTGAACACCTTCGTTCTAGTCATTCCAAGGCATACTGCATGTAGGATCTGTTTGCTAAATGTAAGGTCGCGCTACCATCCAATCTAGCAAAGGTAAATAGAATGGTCCTCAAAGGTCAATCAATAACATCCCGGATATTAATCTTACCATCTCTACTGGGTTGAGATCCATCCCTGTAGAACTGACGGATGTAATCTTTCACAGATTTGCCCCCACGAGCAAATCCTGATAGTGAAAGAGGGGCACCACGCCTCGAAAAACCCGTCAGAAAACAGAAAAATATATAACTAAATAAATGAATAAAATAAATAAATAATAATAAAAAAATAAATAAAAAAATCCTCGACCGTGAAAGGAATAGATTTACCTCTGATCTGGAATACCTAGTCAATAGGATCCCAAGCATGAAGGAGATATTGCAACAAACTTATCTATTGTCTCATGCTAGATATGCAGAAAAACTTCAATAAACCACATTTCCTTAGTGCATCCACTGTACCCTAGTCATGTAAAGCAATCATATCCTCCTCTTCATGTTCTCGTTCTTGCCATGTGATGACCATCTTGATCCAACAAATATCTGAAATGCAAACATTAGATGAGTTAGGATCCAATTTTGAGCAAAAACAGGTAAAAATTTTATGAAAAAACATTGTATAAACTTTCCTTTCTGCACCCATCACACCTTTCCTTTGAGCAAAGTGAGATGCATACTGACTAGCCTATTGGTAGCCCAGTATGCATAGCACCTTTCAATGCAAGCTAGGTGCGATGATTGGGGAGCAAAATATTTAAACCCTAGGAGCCCAAAAAAGTGAAAAAAACTTGCCCAGAATTGAGAAAAGATGGAATGAAAATGAAGAGCTTAAGGGTAATTCCTACCTGGTCCTGACGGCGCGGAGAATGGTCCATAGGATCTCCCGAAACCGACTGGTGAAATTTGAGAGGGAAAACCGCTTCAGAGCTCCAAAATCCCAAATTTGAAATGAAATGATGAAAATGAAATGTTAAAACTACTTTTATGTTTACCTTTCATGTACTTCAAAGTGAAATGTTAGTTTTAGTTCATTTTTCGTCCAGATATATATATATATATATATATATATTTCTAATCAATTTGATGGAGTTTTGAGCAGGTTGAACAACTGATGAAAGAATATGATGTGCTAAATAGTGAATTGAACATCTTTGACCACCAAGCAAACTTTTGTCTTCTTTTCAAGCTTTGATTCAAAAATGAAAAGAAAACTATAGAGTCCTCTTTAAACCCTTTTCAGACTCGTTAAACATGAAAATACTGTCGAGCGCTTTTCCTTTCTAGCTTGTTAAAGTATTGGAAATGTCATCCCTCTTGTATTATTTTATCCTTTTTCACACCTGAGGGATTACTTTACGAAAAAGAACTTATGGAGTTTTCTTTTCGTCCCTTTTCAAACTCTCTAAACATGAAAAGGACCAAGTTATCCTTGTCATTAAACTCATTAAAATAATACGACAAACTTGTCCATCTAGACGAGACCGAGTTTCACTGTCGCTAGACTCGTTAAAACATTAAATAGCAACAGGTTTGCTCGAAGGGAAAATTATAGAACAAGCATATGTTATCCTCCTCAAGCTTGACAAAAATAAAGAGGTACTGGTCAGCAATGACTGGGGAAAAAGGGGAAAAAACTTGAATAATTTATGTAGCAAGTTGCTCTTAAACATGACACTTTCACTCCATCTCCATGATTGAGTTGGGTTGGGTTATTTCGCTTACTGGTCAACATACCATTGGTCTTTCATACCATCCATATTTTGAGGTTAATGCTACCAATTCATCTTAGTGCCACTGACATGTTCAAGAGAAGTCATCCAGTTAATGTCTCATGCACTGCAATACCTCCAACCATCATTTTTTCCTGACCATTATCCCTGAACCTTGTGTCATCAGTTCATTTTCACCTCCAGAAATCATTTGCTTCTTTTCGTGTCATAGATGTGGGATACATCAAGGCCCTCCTACAATAAGTCATTTCTTGTTGACATTAGCTCATTATCCAAGAAGTTCACGTAGAAAACAACCCTTTCAGTGCTTTGAAGCTTGCATACATTAATGGCAAGTTTCTCACTTCTAGCGACAGGTTGACATAAATGGCCTTCGACCGAAATATTTTGCGTGGTGTTTGACATCGGATCATGTATTAACACCACGTGAATTGTGTTAGGTTCCTATACCAATAGGTTTCATTTTTCATGATTGACTATGGAAATTCCAAATATGATCATCCTTTACATGCTGCAAAGGTTCCATATTATCAAAAAAATCAAAAAATCAAGAAAAAGAGAAAGGAAAGGAATCCCAAACAAAGACCAGGAAAGTGGCTTGTCAAAATCCTAATACTCTACTACATATTGCAAAGAAAGTTCAAAATGTTCAATCACTGACTTTCTCACCATTGATAAATAGCTAGACAGTTCAACTCTGGCTAGATCATGTTTAAATTTCTTGTTTTAGAATAGAGAATAAGGTCTGCTCAAACAGTTCAACCTTGGCAGATCACTAGATGAGATAGAGAATTAAAGGGCCCAAATGCTCAATCTGAGCCCTTGGAAGAGATAAGGATAGATTTAGGTAGGAGGGCAGCCAAAAGAAAAAAGGAATAGCAGGGTTTGCTAGTTCAAATGCACCCAATCAAAGGAAGAAAAAATGTTCGGTGTATTAGGCTGGGTAGGCAGATAATTCTGATGTTACAGAAGCAGGTTGATGTTTAGTTTTAATGAGTATCACAAACATCATGGCAAAGTGGCTACAGTTCAGTGGAGCATGACTGATTTCCCCTCTCATTTCCCCAAGAACCTTCACTAACATCCCCTAGGGACATTGGGATTTGCTCAATGGTCCTAATTCATTTCATTTTATAAGAATTACTAAGTGAAACGTTGTGTTTACTTGGTCAAAACAAGCCACATTTCTTGTGTAACATAATCATCCCATTTCCCTTTCATTTCCATAAAAAATCTAATTTTTGCCTTATAAACTTAGCATTTCCCTATCATTTGTCATATTAACACCCTAACTTTATTATATAACTCCTATATAAAGTTTCCCTACCCCTACTATATATAAAAAACAAAAAGCCCAAAAACATTATACATATCTCGCCCCAGCCTAATATGGCTATATTTTAAATTTCTTGGGAGTCATTGGTCCACCTGGGGCCAATAACAACCCACCACGTGTTCCGCCAAGATTTGTTAGACCTTTGGTCAAACAAATAACCACAATTCGCCCTGAAATAGCAGTGGGATTTAATTAACGTTTGGTTAATTAAAAAACCATATCCGCATACCCCTATAACCAAAGTTTCTAACCCCCGCAATACATATAAAGCATTAATGTTGGTGGGCTCCCACGCCATAACCGCCCGCCTCCTTACCTTCCCGTCAACCGTTGGCTCGCGCCCTCCAAATCCAATGGCTCTTGTCAATATCGAAGGTGCCCCGATGTCCGAACGTTAGTACCTGATGGACAGTGGTATTCCTGTCGTACCCGAGGACACCTGTCGCATTCCTATTGCATCGTGCCCGCTCTGACATAAACCACCCCCGTACCAAAAGCGGTCTGATGAAAACCATAAACCGCCGTTTTGTCCCGCTGTCTGCGTCACCATTCACGTCAGCACCACGCCAGCGCCCGCGCTACAGTGCATCCACCGTGTCCGCCATGTCATCCGTCCACGTCAGTGACCACATCAGCGACCACATCACCTTCCGTACTCCACTACCAGACAAAAGCTACGTCATCCCCAAAAAGCGCCAAAAGCCCAAAAAAGTCCAAATTTTGTTAAAAACCCATGAAAGTCATTATTTTTGTTTATTTCTATTCGTTGATTTGTGCAACCTCTACATGCAAATTACGACGAATTTGCCACCAAAGTTGCACAGTTCGTCACCCAGTGAAGTCAAATCCACAGCGCGGTCCCTCAGCTCGGCCTGTAGTCCTCATTATACACCAGGCGTCCATAGAACAAGTATTTACCCATAATTCGCTCAAAAACCCTATTTTTCCAAGTTTTTCTGTGAAAATCACCCAAATAACCAGAATTCTAACCAAAATCACAGTGCTGCCTCTATACCTCTGCACTATAGTCACCACTATACCCATTTTTTCAAAAGTAATCCTGTGAACTGTCTTTCCCTTTGCAAATTCGCTCGTCGAGCTGAATTTAAGCTCATTTTCTCTGCATTCCACTCACAAATCCAACAAATTCAGTCTATAACCCCAGATAAAAACACAGTGAGCTGATAAAAACAGGAATTTACCAAAGTTTTGTTTCCAAGCCACCTATCTGTTACTTTCCTCTGCAAAAAGAATCCAAAAAATGCCCACATATTGAGTTAAATTTGTCAAAACACCTGCAAAAGGAGCACCATTTCCACTATTTTATCCAGCTTCCCGACTAAACTCTGCAAAATTCATTTTTATTACCATGAATGTTACCCAGTGAGGTGATTACAAGATAAAACTCAATCTACAACTTCCTGAGAAAAGCCTCAGATCCAGTATTTTGTTTTCTATTGTTGCATAGACCTACATTCCAATCAAAAACACAGATAGTTGAACCATGGAGGCTCCAGGGGCTCTGAACATTGCACCCTTGAATGCACCATATAAGGACTTGGAATGGATACCTCTGGCAAACAAGGACTTCCAGATTAAGGATATGATGGGTCTCAAGCCTCACCTGCAAACCTTTTGTCAAAATAGAAATAGCCACAGGAGCAACACTGATGTCCTGGGAATTTGGGAATCTAATATGCCTATCTACTACCTCCCCTCAGTGAATGTGCTCCCTGATTTCATCCATTTATGTTGTGCAAACTATGATCCTATACAAAGAGCAATTTGACTCCATCCGGATTTGTACTCTTCTATATCACTCCTCAGTCCATAAACGAGATGTTGAACTTTGAGCCAACTCTGCCTCTGGTTCCTCTCACCATGAAACTTCTGCTTGATCAAGGTGCCAAGCTACCTAGCTTAGAAATAACAAGACTGGGTCAGTTGTTTATGCTACCACAGTGCTAGCCTGATCATCCTCCTCCTTATCATCAAGTCTCATTCAATGCGACAGGGAAACTCCTAATAGACATAATATCCTACATTCTAGGATACAAAACCAGTGAGTTTGTTGATGAGACTGTGTTTGTATTGATGTCCATATTCACTCCAGGAAAGCCCCCTACTGTCATGTATGATTATTCCACCTTCATAGCAAATAAAATCCATGAGCAATTTATGCTTTTGGAGAGAGAAAGAGTGTTCAGGTATACATCCTATATATATCATCTGCTGCTGTACTATCATCCTGATAGTTTCCAAGTTCCTCTTAAAAAACTAGACTCCAAAGGAGAGAGGAGGTCTATCATTTTCTGGACCTCAGTTTTCCATGAATTTCACCTCTCACCTTATACATATTGCGAGTTCATTGACATGTTCATTTACCCAACCACCTCCCTGTTGATGATGACTCCTCATGGCAGGCTCACTGCTGAAATGCAGAGAATTTTACATCTTTCAAGGGGCTACAGCATTGGTGACTGGTATTTTTACCAAAACCACACAGTGATCAGGATTTATGGTTGTCAATTATCCCCCTACAAGCTGCCGAAATATGTCCCCATGAGACTCTTTTCCTTGGAATATTTCAGGCAATTTAGTAGTGCAGATTTGACTCATTTCCATGGTAAAAACAAAAAGGCACAGCTCAAGATAAGACATCAATTGGGACCTTTTGTCTTCCATAAGAGGGAAGAAGCCTGGAATTATGCAGACAAGATACTAAGAGATGAACTTATGCCGAAACAAAGTTTTTATTGGGCACCATATGACCCTGAACATTTCATAAGCTTTAGAAGAGTCAAAAATAAGCTTTCAGGATATGTGCACCAACCAATCCCTCAAATTGAACAATATGCTAATCGATAGGAATGGGTAGAGGGCACACTAGTTGAAGAGCTTACTGAAGAAGAGAGATTAGAAAAAGAAATGAAAGACTTTGAGAAGACAATTGACTTGGATTCTTTTGGACAAGTCCCCTTCACACTGCCTCAACACATTGGAACGAGCACATCATCTCCCACACTTTCACAACAACCTGCCAAAGAGACTACTCCACCTGTAGGAAAAGGCAAAGAAGTACAGCATTCAGAGCAGCAAAATACAATGGCAGATCGGCCATCTACAGCCCAAGAAAAGGGTCAAGAGCAAGGCCCTTCAACACAAGCAAAGGTAACAGAGATCCTTGTGTTACAAACTCCTCTTAATGAGGAAAGAGAAAAAAAAAGGGACAGACCAGAAGAGACACCCACAGGGGAATCTACAGAATAGCAAGGTAAGAAGAGGCAAAGGTTGAACCCCTACACTGAAGAAGAGTTCACAGAGGAAACAACAGGAAACCTTAGGGGTGAGGGAACATCTGAATAGTGGATCCCTCCATTTTTGGAAACATCTACTAGCTCATTTCAGCAGGAGCAAGAGAGACAGCCTGGTGTGGAGGTTACATCCACCAAGCAACAAAGCAAGCAAGGCTCTGACATCAAGAGAGCATTCACTGAAATCAAGGCCAGGAATGAACCAGTAAGGTTCCAGTTTTATAACCAATTGTTGAGAATGGCTCCCACCAATCAACAAAGGCTAATGGCAACCTATGATATTCAGGCAGGGAAGATGACCCTTAGTCACTTCAGGCCCACCATACAGCAGCCCTAGTCAGCTGCTAATTATATCAGGACCAATCTGGAAGTTCTTGCTAAAGACATCCACCCAATGGACTAGATTGAGTTACACAAATAGGCTGGAGAAATGGTATACTCCACCTTGGCAGACAAAGCATTAATGGCTCATAAACTGAAAAACTCATTGTACAACACTTTTGCCCAATTGGAGTTGGAAAAGGCCTCCTCATTAGCCAAGGATAATAGAATAAAATCCTTGGAAGATATTATCATAGAATTGGGACATGATCCCAAGGATCCCAAAGGCGCACAGACCTTAATAAGAAAGAAGGAGGAAGACATAGCAACCCTTAGAAGACAACTTAAGCTGCCAGCTACAATACACCCTTAGACCACAAAGGTGGCACAACAAGGGAAGTGAAGGCCTTGGAGAATAAAATAAAAGCCTTGGAGAAGGACCTCACTCTTCATAAAACTCTAACAGAAATCAAGACTATTTTGTGGGATAAGATTGGCCAGTCTATTGCTGATCAATGGACAACAATATAAACTATTTTTGACCAAATGGAATTGATAGGGTTAGCTCAATACGAAACTCAAAAGGCCAGAGCATTATTGGCAAACAAGCTTGAGCAAGCCAATCAATTGATTCATTTTTTGAATACTCATACTAGTGAGAAATTAGCATCTCTAGAAATTCAGAACAAGACAGAGACTATTTTGAGAGTCAAGAAAGTGTTGACCATGAGTAATTTTGTTCAAATTGTAGAAAGAAAATGTCAAGAGATGCAGACAAAGGTAAATGCCTTCAGAAAGAAATTTGCAGTATTACAGAGCAAAGGTTTACCCAGCCTATTCACTAGCAATGGGAGGCTGTTAAAACAGGAACAGTATGCTCACAGGCTAAATACCTATGTGACCAATCACATTACAGCATCATCAAGCAGCTCAGAAGAGATAGTGCCTCCCTCTGGACAAAGTTTATATGATAAACTGGAAAATTTGTTTTTTATTGAGCATGAGATAGCACATCTCTTTGAAGTCCAGCCAAATTATTACAGGTATACTGAAGCTGATGAGACATTGATTAAACTGAAAAAGCATCAGTTACCAATAAATCAATGGTGGCAGAGCATGTTGGAGATCTTGCCAAGGTAGTTTGATTCTCATTTTGTAAATTGTCTGCATTACAGGTAAATGGTAATATAAGGGTCTCCTATCAAAAAATCAAATCGACCAAGGATGGAATTCGCGCTAAAAAGGCGTTCAAACAAACTCAGGCACAGGTGGCAAGTGACAGCACATCAGGAACGCAAATCGAAGAAGCAGCCATCAACCAACTAACTGAGCCAAAAATTCAGCAATAACGGGACACCTAAAGCGGCCAGTACAGCAAAGTTATTTCTTCATTCATTTCTGCGCGGTTTTCCACATCAGTTATTGCCCCTTCCAAAGTAGATGGATAAATTTATCACTTGATGTTTTCCTACGGGATATTTTGTAACTTCTTAAAAATACTTTCTGAAGATATGTATTATTGTTGGCTGGTGAATATCATTCTCGACCTGCTCTGTAAGTTTTGAGAACTCTTCTGAAATAAAAATTGTTGGAATGCTGTGTTGGTGAATTTGTTGGTTATGGAATCAATGGCAGAAGGATATCTTGCAGAATTCTCGTGTTAATACATGGATCAATAAGTCTTCTTTACTCTTGTGTTACTATATTTGTGTTTTATTTATCATCTAAATATCATGTTCTAAGTTACAGGAAAAAAGGATAACCCAGAATTTACTTTGTTGTACTCTGTGTTCAATTCCTGTAATTTTGTATGTTTTCCACAGGACTAGCATAGGCAAGGATTCTTGACTGCTCTTGTCTCCCTGGTTCTTTCACTCTAAATATCATCAAGGAATTCTTAATTACTCCCTGATAATGTTTACACAATTTCCCTCTGTTAACATAATGAAAGATTTTTAATTGCCCTTCATTCCTTGACTTCATTCCATCTTAATTCAGCTTGAAAGTTGTTCTGTGTTTAATTATCTTGCTCTGTAGTTTTCCTATTGCCAAAGGAACCATACCCAGAGGTTTATTTCCATTAGACTCCATCAACCCAATGGTCTAAACTTCTCCCAAGTTACAGCCTTGTTCCACTGAATGTCATCTTCCTAACACCAAACAAAACTTGTGCTTCATAACTAGCCTAACACATAATCAAACAAATATAAATCACAAAGAGAGAGCCCTCTCTGGTTGCAGATTGGCTAGGATCTGCAACTAAAAGATTGGTTAGTGGTTACCTCGGCCGTATTCCCTTCTGGAGGCAGGGAACAACCTGAGTGATAACAAATTGTACTGTAGTACCTTGAGGATCATTATCATTATCAATGATCCCTCTCTTGTCTATTAATAGCTCACATCATTGGCTGGTAATCAGGTGATGTATTTCCATGTTCGGCTTTAGAACATCTCTTCACATGGTTTGACTTGTACATCGAGCGAAGATTGAACGAGTTTGAAGACCCCGGATCTAGTTTCATCCATCCAGGCTGCGATATATTCAGGGATATAAAAACTTCAAATGCACAAAGGCTCTACACAAATGGCCATCCTAATCATGGATAATGACTCTATATCTGTAGAATCACTCGTCTGTATCTACAGATGACTATCTGATCTATGTACATGAAATGAAATTTATAAAGCTGAGCATGGGAATGCCTCCCTCGTCTAGATCATGAAAATCATATTATGATGATGTATTGTATTCTAACTTATGCAGGTCACCTTCCAGTTCGAAAATTCGGATCCTCATGATAAAGCATTTCACCCGACATGAATATTTATGACCTCATGCTTTAGGGAGCAACTGTTATAGACATATTTGGGCACATCAACCCCAAATTTATATGTCAATGAACTAGGGCTCATCAACCCCTAAAAGAGTTGTTGCATACCCTAAAGGAACTTAGTCATCTGAGTGCATCATTCCCCAATAGCTCCACTTCATAAATCATCAAGAAAGAGCCTAAATTGGACCATATTCACTGCTCCACTGATAAACTGCAATGCATACTGACTGGTATAATTTCAAGGTGTGATGCATACTATTTAGGCCTTCTATAGGGTGCGATGGGCGAGGATGGACCAATTTCTAGGACAGTTTGTTAGTTGGTTGCTCATGGAATCTTCTAGAAACTTCTCTTGTGCCACTTGCCTCTCTGAATTCGCCCAAGGATGACCAAGGGAATTAGGAAACCATCTACAATTTCCCTCTCTTATGGAACCAATTGTAACAAGTGGAATGACACTAATCAAACCCCTTGGATGACTCACACCCTTGCAAAACTATATAAAAGGATCTCACATCCAAGATATTAGGGGGCTGGAATTCTGTGAATTGCAAGTAAGTGTTGATAGTTTGTAATTGAGAAGAGAGCATTGTATTCTTGTTGGTTTGATCTTACTATTTCATGAGGTGAAGAAGGATTGAAGCTGGGAGGATGGTGCTAGATCAGACAACTGGGTTGTAATTCTCCTTTCTATTAATAAAGCTCTTCAAGTTTTCTCCCATATGATTGTGCAATTGTGAATGCTATCATTTTGTTCATTATATATGTGATTCTGTAATTTTTATGTTGTAATAGATCACAATGCTTTGACAGTTCTTTGTTGTTGTACTTGTGCAGGTACTCTCAAACGTGTTAAGTACGAGGAGGAGTTGTAGGATCTACCAAAGGAGAGAGAGATCAAGCAAGGGATAAAGCGGAAGTTCCAGGGTGGTTCCACTATCTTTCTCTTATCTATTATACATAGGAAAAATCATTGAATTGCTTTAAACTGTCGTTTCTAGGGTAGCTGCCAAACCTAGAGGGTTAGTCATTTGACAAGACATGAATTTTCCCAGAAATAGAGGTATACCCATACCCACCAAGGTAATTACGTACAAAGAGTAATGGTGAGCCCAACAATGTGGGACTAAGCTACAAAATTTATGGTACATGATATGCTAGCATCACTGGGCTAGAAAATTAATTCAATGAATCCCATATAATGTGCCTAGAAATACAAAGGCCAAGACTGAATACCATAACATCTGAGTACATGAGACATAATTCCCCTCAATTTGACATGGTGAAGGGGGATCGCGACCAAAGTAGCCTTATTGAACAGAAAATGGCTCTAAATATTTGAATGGATCATTTGAAGGAGACATGCATGTTGTGGGTGATGTAAGTGGCTAAAATCGAACCCATCACATCTACAGAACTTCATCTGATGCTAGATCAACATCTGCAGACATTCAGGCATGTGGGACGATACTTAAAGGGAAACCTCCTCATGAGGTCTAGAGCATCTCACACACACCTGAGAATCACTAGGAAAATCGTCTGGATCACTGAACCATCAAGTGTACGACTCTCAATTGTGCGATAATGAGCTAGCGTCGATCACATGAGAAACAACCAAGTCAATGCGTAATGATGACTCCATTTTCTTGATTCGAGGCACCGAAAAAGATAAAGGCTAGAACCAAGGTACGTTGCTCTCTAGACCACACTTCTAGAATAAATGTGTCGAAGTCGACATAACAAGGCTCGCCAGAGTTAACGCAATGAGGAATCCTCAACAAAGGCACAAGGTATCATAGTAGAGTGACTTATGGACTAACACCAAGGATGATGATGGAAGGAAACCGTATGAGTGGTCGGTTGATGACTTCCCTTGTTAGAGCATGATATGTATAGTTGACCTAGTAGTGACTAACTTGATTCCAGAGGGGATGGTCAATGACTCAAATGGGGGTTTTACAAAGATGGAGAATTATAGTTGGAGGCCAAATATGAATACAATGGGATGGATGTGACACAAATATGTATGGAATATTTTAACTGGACTCAAGGGTATGCGAAACAGATACCATAGATACAAGGGTGACTCATCTCAGATTCTCTAAACAAGGGTGACCCGATGATGTTGCCACATGGGGGAGGCCTGACCTAGGTTCAGAGTTATTTTAGCCAAAAAAATCCCTACACTATTGGCCCTTTTGGCATCAGCCCATAGAGTGTGGACTTAAGTCTCACCTGAAGCAGTATGGGGGGATGTTGGAACCAAGTTTCTACACCCTTGAGATGTCTGTGATGTCGGTTTAGTCCAAAAAGACCTGACTTTGTGCAGGTTGCTTTACGCACTATTCCAACCTTCAGTACCCTCGTGAAGTGTAACAATCATCTTTTGCGCAGCCCTAGCCAGGGGCTGAGATGCTTTTGCACTGTTATGGCAGCAAACTGTGCTATTTCCCAAACTACACCAATTATCTTACTTTTCTTATTAACAGGCCTTGACTACCTTCACATAAACAAGTATTGTAACTTGCATTCACTTAATAATTACAGTTATATATATTCGCGCATCATATAAACAATAGAAGTGCAATTCATACCCAATATATCTGATGCATAAAACAGGAAATAAATACATAGAAATGATAGAAACTTCTCTTTATTATTGCTTCCAAATGATTACAGACTTCGACTCGCCCTGTGCACTCAGCTACAGGGGTTCACTCACTCAGCCGCAGACTACTAGGCGTCCCTGCACTCAGCTGCAGAGCCTCTTCTTACTGTATGACCCAAAACTAGACTTTACACTTCTGATCTATCTCCCATACATCTTCATCATTGCTTAAGCTTAGATTAGATGCCTTAACTACTTAGAGATTCATTCTATTTATACAATTTCTACAACCGACATTACATTAACAAAATTAAGGGTGGACAACCTTATGAATCTTTAACACCTACGTGCTCCGCGCCCACAAAATGCGTATTCTTTACATTGGAATTACAAAATTGACCAAAGTTTGGGCTTTAAGCCCCAAAAATCTCCTTGGGGGATCATGTGCCCAATAGGCCCCCAACACAAACATTGTGACTCGCCCTTGAGTCACTCTGTAGGTGCGGAGATCTTTATGTGAAGACCTCCCAACTCTGATTGGATCACTGCAAGTTCGGCAACGCACTGAGCAGCTGCTGACTGGACTTACTCTATGTGCTATTCAATGACTATTGTGGCTAAACTGCTGGCCTAAATCCTCTCCTATGTCGCTTGCAGTTGCGCGAGCTTTAATTCAGTGGAGGTTGTAATTGTGTATGCCTTGTCGATACACGGCTATAGGCGAACCTTCAAAAATGATTCCTTATGCCGAGCATCATCCACCTGCTCCTTGAGCACCTTTGCCTGTTGCATCCTTCCAAGCCTTTGTGTAAGGGAAACCATTTATGCGGTCCCCTTGACCTCATCGTACTTCTGTTGCAACTCACACGCCTCTGTCCCTAGGCGTTCTATGTTCAGGTCCTCCTGCAGAGTGGTGAGGACCTTGAATATTTGCTCGAACAACTTTGTGTAGTCTATTAATGCACTATTAACCACTGCCATTACTGTTTTGATTGCATTGGTGCGTTGTTTTTTAACCTCCACTAGAGATGAAGGTTGGGCCTTCAACTGTAGTTCTGTTATATGAAGGTTCAGCTCCAGCTGAACCCTGGCCATTTCTGCCTTTGCCTCACGCATCCCTGTGGCTAATTTTTGAAAGCGCCTCCATTGGTTCCTCTGCTTAGATGGCTAACTTTGGGACCGTCTAGCAGGCTTCCTCCACCACTTGCACTATCTGTTTGTTCTACTCCATGGCCTCATTGTTATGCAGGCTCAACTGCTCAATGTTGATGCGCTGCTCACTCATTACATGTAGCATGCGACTCTCCCTCGCCCATAGTTCTGCAGTGACTCCTTCCCATAAAATATAGAGCATCTCCCGAGGGAGCACATCCATGTTTAACCCGATCCCTTTCAACCCGCTAACCATACGCCAGTCGGCCTCATTTTTTGTAATGAGTGCTCCATCTAGCAGCACTATTGTGTTGGTCATCCAAGCGCACAACATTTCCTCGGTCGCCGATGTGCCGACTGTGAGGCAGGTTGACACTGTGCCAACCTGCAGAGTGTGCACTTACGACTCATGTATCTGTGTCCGGAGAGCCCCCAACACCATTTTGTGTTGCTCCTCAAACTACTGGAGAGCCTCCATGGTGACATCCCTCACCATTTCATCGATATCATGTAGATCCCCCTCAGTGAGGGTGATCGAGTCGAACGAAGACTTTGATGTCTTCATATTTTTTTGTGGCCCCACCTGCTCTCATGGTCATGGACGCTTTAGCTAGGTGCACGTTGTCTATGGGTTTGTGCCACCTTGTTTTGTATCGGTCTCTGGCTCAGGTGAAGGTGACTTCTATCCTTCGTGCTCTTCTTCTGATGTCTTTTGTTGCTCCTAAACCAACTACATAGTGTCGTGCATCGCCTAGGCCTTAGCCACTACTTCTTCCTTCTTGCACTTTTCCACTAGCTACGCTATCTGTAGTTTCATCTATTCCTTCTTCTGTTGTGCGTTGGACTTCTCTGCTTCCACCACGGAGCCAACTGGAGTGCGCCACTCCGGTGGCCAAGACTCAAGGATGGTGAATATCACATCGTCGATCACCAAGTAAGGTAGCTCATGCCATGTCTTTGTGGGGTCCTTTCGCACCCTTATGAAGACATGATGGAAGTCTCCTTTGAACTCCACAAAGCTCTACAGACTATTGTAGACCGTGGGCGATAGCCACAACTTGTGATTAATCCCCATTTTGATATCCATCTCCATGAGCACCCAAAAGATCTTACTCTCCCTTATCCTTTATGCATCCCTGGTTGCCCACAGCGAAGCGTACTTCACTACCTCTGGAAGGTCCTGTGCGATCATCGGGAACTGGCTATCTTCGGGCAATTCCCATGCCACCAGTACTACTGACAATAGAAGCCATGCATAATGAAATGTTTTTCCTTGCTCCTGTGCCTCATGGCAATTCTCAAGGAACTCACCGCATAGATAGTTTTCCCAGTTGAATTGGACCCCTTCTGCGCATTGCACTGTTAGTGCAACCACCAATGCAGGCACCTCAACTGTGTGGCACTTCTGCATCACTTTTCCTACCAATACCTACATCACAACCTTGACCGCAAGGTTGTTGATGCTGGAAATGGCGTACCCTCACTTCTTCTTTTCCAATTTAAACTTCTTTTTCATGGCCTCCGCGATGGCTAAATCATTACTCTTTCCTTCTGAAATGTTCGTTGGGTCCTCCCCTACACAAGGGAGTCATGCAATCCTGTGAATCATATGGTTCATGATGGGGATGGGCTCCTCCAGCCACAAGCACCCATCATGCACCAAGCAGAGCAACTGCCTAATGTCGAAAATGGTCAATAGAGCGTGCGATGGTAATGTGTCACCCATAGAAGGTTTAGCAATCCTGCCTTCTCTACACCTCTCAGCCATTTTCACGGCTCTAATTCTATTATTCCAGCCGATGCGTCTTTCTTCTGGTGCATTAGTTAAATGGTCACGATATGCGAGAACTTCTCATGGCCACAAGGTCCCAATCTTCAGCACGAGCACCCATCCCAAGTGCGCTCCTTCAAACACAATATCATCTGTGAGCAGCAGAGTTTGCAAAGAGATCTTTCTCTCATCTATATCCTTGGGCACCTTGGTTTTACCCTTTCACGAAGGAACATATGCAGGTAACCTGGTGAGAGGGTCCACACCCTGGGTTTCAACCTCCATCTCTACATCCTCCTTCTCCACCAGGATTTCTTCAAATTCTTCCTCCTCATCGGCCTCCTAATTGATGTCCTTCCCCTTTTCCTCCATGATGAGCTTAGTCCTCAACAGATTTCTAGGCAATACGTGCACTGGTACCATGGCCTGCTTTTCCTTCTCAGGTCTTGACATGCACAGTGATTTAGGGATCTCAACGACTATCTCGGCGCTCTCTGGGGCTTCTACTTCCGCAATTTCCTGCGTGGCTTCCTCGTTAGTCATTGCTCCAGTATCCATGACTTCTTCAGGTGTTTCCATAGTGTGATTCCACAGCTCTCTCAGTGTCTCTGGTAATTGATCATGTAACTAATTCGGCTTCAAAATATCGAACAAGTCTTGAATCATGAATATCTGAGTGCACAACAACTCAGTTCTCAAATTGCCAAGTGTTGTTTGATGGACAACCCTTTGTAATTTATAGCACCTTTTGAATTTGAATTTGACCATTCCCCCTACATTCGGTCTATTAATTCTTGATTAGCGGTAGATTTTCAAGAATCTAGCCCATAAAGTTTGCCTTAAATTCCTGTCACCCGCTCCTTTTGGTCTCAAACCAAGCATCACATCATGAATAGTGACTGTAACAGTCACTTTCCGGCCGATCCGCATAGCAGCACAGCTACCCTCATGCTGTAGTGGACCCTCTGACACTTCGCTACTGCGTGCAGTCCTGACATCGCACAGTTCCCGAGCATAGTAGTTTATAGTCATGTGCCTCCTTTCAGCTACCTACAGCGCTAATATTGTGCTTCTGACGGCTAATCAGATGGTTGGACCACTTGTGTATGGCTTCAAACGACTGCCATTTACTTTTCTTGGGAAGGGTTCTCCATTTAACTTTACCCACTGCATTGCACCACCATCTGTAATTTCCTTAATAACATACGGTCCCAGCCAATGCGTTCTGAGCTTTCCTAGAAATTTATCAAACTTACTATCATATAACAGCACCAAATCATTCACTTTAAAGGTGCACATCTTAATATGTTGATTGTGCCATGCCTTTTTGCACTGCCTTTGGACCTGTTGGCGAAATCCAGCCAAAAATTATTCTTCTTTGAGCTCATCCTGCTGAGTGAGCCTCTCCTCCAGGGCCCCATGATCCATCATGCTTGTGAGCACTGCTATGCACAAACTAGGCACGATGTATTCCATAGGCATTACAGCTTACACTCCATAGCCAAGCCTGAAAGGTGTCTATCCCGTCAGTTTCTTGCATGTTGTTTGATAAGCCCATAAAACTATAGGTATGCATAGGTCCCAATCACTTCAATACGCATTGCATACCTTAGTTAGCGTGGTTTCTAGTACTTCGTTGAACACTTCTACTGTCCCATTAGTCTGTGGGTGATACGATGTGCTCTTTTGGTGATACACATGAAATTCTTCTGTCAGCACGCTAATTGTTTCATTTAGGAAGTGTGTACCACGATCACTCACCAAGATCTTCAGACATCCAAATAACAGTAGTACATGTTCAAATGGAAATTCCACAACAGTCACACCCGTGCAATCCTTCACCAGCTACGCTTCTGCCCAACGAGTCAAGTATTCTGTCACAGTGATAATATACCTCGCACTTGTCTTTCCTTGAGGCTGAATAGGTCCTACAAAATCTATTGCCCACTTTTCAAAAGGTTGCAATGTCATTTGTGGATTCAAAGGCATTTCATTCTTTTGATCACATGCCTTGCAATATGCTTTTGAATCTTGATAAAGGGTTGGCCACCACAACTCTGTGCGTAGAATTTTCTGCACAATTGCTCTCCCTGCGTAATTTCCTCCCGTGGTGCCCCCATGAGCATCCAAGAGGGTGCTGCTTTGTTCAAAATTAGGTACATACCTTCGTAGTATTTCACCATTCTCCATATTGTATAGATGCCCAACAATGACAGAGAAATCTTTCGTGCGCACAACTAATTCCTTCTTTTGCTGGACAGGGTATCCTTCCAGCGCAATTCCAATTGTTAGAAAGTGAATTATATCTTCAAAATGTGCATTTGCTACATGCACAACAAAGAGCTACGCGTCGGGTAATCCTTCCTCCAAACTAGTAGGTTCTTCCCTTGTCTCTATGCGCGACAAGTGATCTGGTCTCGCATTCAATCATCTGGGCTTCACAACAACTTCAAAATCATATTCCTGGAAAAATAAAATCCATCTGTAGATGTGCCCCGTCAACACAGGCTTATTGACCAAGTACTTTAGCGCGGAGTGATCTATATACATCTTAAAGTGGCCTCTTAGCAAGTAGTGGCGATACTTCTGGAGTGCATACACCATAGCTAGTCCCTTGCACTCAGTGGTGGAATAGTTCTTCTCTGCTTTAGATAATCTGTGACTTGCGAACTCGATAGGGTGATCCAAGCCTTCTTCACCATCCTGTGTTAGTACTGCCCCTAGCACTATACACGACACCTCAACATGAACATGAAATTCTTTCTTCCAGTTCAGGAAGACAAGAATCAGCACAATAACCATCTTTTCCTTCAATATATCCAGGATTTTCTTATAGTCATCATTCTAGCAGAACGTGACATCCTTCTTCAACAGTTTTTCCATCAGCACGGTGATTTGGGCATAACCTTTGATAAACTTTTTGTAGTACCTCGTATGTCCCAGAGTAGCGTGCAGCTGTTTCAAACTTTGCGGCGCTTCCAAATTTAGAATCACCATGATCTTTGCAGGATCTACCATCAGCCCTTATCTGCAAACCATGTGCCCCAATCGGTTCCCAAAAGGAACAAGAAACACACACTTCTTGAGGTTGAGCGTGATTTGGTATCTTCGCTACACCAACCCAAAGATAGTCCAATCATCAAAATAGACCTCCAAGAACTTATGCATATATTCCTTGAATGCCACAACAACCACGCACGAAAAGATGGCCGACACGTTCTTCAATCCAAATGGCATGATAGTATATTGAAAGCAACCCCACTCAGTCGTGAAGGTTGTCTTGCTCCTATCCTCTGGTGCGATTTTGATCTGGTGGTGCCCTGAGAACCCATCAGTGAAAGAATATGCTTCTTGACCACCTACATTGTCCAACACTTCATCTGTGAATGAAGTTGGGAATGGATCATGCAAACAAGCGTCATTCAATTTTCTAAGATCCACACATATTCTTGTCTCATCCTTCTGCTTCTTCTCTTGTACCACCATTGGGCTTACCCAATCGGATTCTTCCATAGGCTCAATGATGCCTGCTGCAAGCATTTTATCTATTTCTACGCAGACCTTCTCCTTGTATTTTGGATTTAAACGATACAACCTCTCCTTAACTGGCTTTGCATCAGGTTTTAACGTGATCTTCATTACCCCTAAATCTATGATTATTCCTTTCAAATCTGTAAACTTGGTCAGGAATAAGTCCTAATATTCGCAGAGTAATTCAATGACCTTATCCATCATCACGTCGTCCCAATAGTCTCCGATCTTTGCAAATTTGGGCTTCGCCTCCGTACCAATATTCACCTGCTTAGTCTTCACCGACACGGTTATGTCAGGGTTCTCAATCTGTGGTCCTTGAACCTTGTGGTGGCCTTCCGTCTCTAGAATGTTAATTTTCCACGAATCTTCATCCTCTTATTCAGTAGTTACATTATAACATTCCATTGTGCAACTCAGCTGAGTAGCCCATTCAAGCTGCGCCAGGTCTACAGGATCCTACGGAATCCTAAAGATGGTTGCTTTTACTTCTTATAGCACTTCTTCAATATAGTCAAACCCATCCTCAAAACTAAAGTTCATCATGAACCCTTCGCGTAGCATATCCCATTCACCTATCCCATGGCAAAGCTCTGTTTCTATATACCAGTTCATCAGTATAACATCTAGGGTATGATAGAATAGGTGCACCCACTCAAGTTGTGGCTTTTCTCCATATACCTATGTCCATTTGGCCAGATGCATGAGCGAGTCATCCCACCCATCATACTTGTCTGCCAATCACATCTTAGGCTTCCCAAATCAATGTGCACACCATTCTCCTACATTCGTGCCAGTTGTCAAAGCTTCCTTTGTGCGTACCCCACCATCTCTCGGGCGTAGCGCGCAGTACCCAATCCAAGGCCTGGAAGCATTGCTTTTCTGGTAGCTCCCTTTCAAATGCATCCAAGAAGGTATCTACCTCATTCAGAACATCATAAGTAGGCAGATCTCTTAATTCTGTCGACACGTAGCGCAACGACCTAGTCATCATATTGCAATTCAATGTAGTTACCTCATGTAACCTATTATGCCATCGTTCTATTTATTCATCAGAATCCAAAGTGCAGGAGCTCTTGTGCTCCCATGTAATTTGCCCATCCACAATAGGATTCACCCAGTCTTTATCTCGCACTCTTATCTTATAGATACAGTCCAGATCATCATCGCTCTGATAGTCGCAAACCGGTTCCGTATAGCATGATCCTTCAACAGGGTCCAAGGGTACAATTACGCGCAGTGACTTCTTCTCAAAGAGAATTTTCCACTTCTTCAAATTAATTACCCCGTTCATGTCAGTGGCCTAGTCAATTCCCAAGAGCACGGATAGGGATTGTTGTCATCAACAATCTCTATCACTTCAAAATCCACCAGTGCGCTCTCTCCCTAAATATCCACAGTTATCCCCTACAATCGCCCCATGGGTATAATTTTCATGTTGGTTTGCCATCCTTAGCTAAATTGGAGACCATTGCAGCGTAGGTGTTCTCATTCACTCCCATGTCTGTTTCGGTAAAACATTCGCATCTGATCCCAAATCCAATATGACTTGATCTATCTCATATTCTTTAATCTGCACGGTAAGTCTCATTTCTCGTCCTGCTCTTGTCTTGTGCTTTCCAATCTTGTGGACTACACGTGGTTCACTTGACACGGTCTCAGTGCATCTGTTGATGAGTTCCTATAACCCTTCCATAACCTTATTGTTACGCAGTAACTTCATACATGTTTCAAGGAACGTTGTCAGCATGGATGGGTCCATCTCTGGCACCAATTTATCTTCGCTTCCTGAAGTGGAGGCATCAGCAAAGTTGTTCTTAGCTTCCATGAAGGTTTCTCGAGCACGCTCCAAATCAAACTCATCCTCTTTCACCGGAGCTTTGCAAACCCAAGTACTCTCTTTTGGTTGTTTTTCTTTGTCATCTCCCATCATGATTCCACTTCAGAGCAGAATGCTTACATTCAGGCCTTCCTCGTGTGGATTAGACCTCATCATCTGCAAGTTCTGAGTTGGGGGAGGTGGTAGTACTCCTTTGTCGCGTATCCTAGTTAACATTGTAGGACAATCTCTTATTTCATGATCAAACAATGTGCAATACTTGCACGATGGGCACGTTGGATTCATGCAATCGCGGGCATAGTGTCCTGGACCTCTGCAATTGTAGTAAATCAACTATCTGCGACCTCTTCCAGGTCCTCCTCCACCTCGGCCTTGTCCACACTCCTAAAATCCTGCTCGTGCCATTCATGCATTCTGGTCAAGGGGTCACATTTCGGCCTGAACTCTATAGGTGGGAGTTCTATCCATCATCAACTCATAACTTCTGCAGATACACTCGTCATGTCCCACCGACCTACAAAAGTTGCAGAACAACTGTAGTGAATTTGTGTATACTTTTGTAACAAGTGGCAGTTGTCTGTGGCATGTTTTCTTGCTATTTGACAAATCGCGCACCACAAAGCAGGTGTCGTGCTAGGTCTTTCTTGAGCTTCCAGCCTTAATGACATCGATCCTCCTCCTATGAAGTAATTTGTAAATACCGAGCAGTGGTCTTTGTCATGACCCTGACTCTTGCATTTCACACACCACACTTCTTCGCGCACTTCTGGTTGAGTTGTCCCGTGTTATTTCAGACTCTACATCTCAAGGCACAAATTCTTCAGCTGCATGTGGATCTGCTGAACTCCTAGGTTGGGATCCCACATCAAGGTCTCATGTAGCCTCATATCAATCTCCAAAGCTTTTGCCTGAGTTTTTATCTTCTACTGCGATAGTGTACTCCTTAAATGTGGTAGTAGCGAAGCTATAAACCATTCGCGATGTTGTCCATCTGTCAAATTCATATTGGCTTCGCGAATCGCATATTTCAACCTCTGATCCAGCTCCCAAGGAGTCTCTCCTGGTAGCATCGTAATCTCTTTAAATACAATGATCGATTGCACTTCAGACTTAGGCCTACTAAATTCTTTATTTAGCGTTGTTTGGATATCCATGACCCACATTTGGATTATCATTGGAGTATTTAATATACCAGGTTAGTGCGCGATCCTGCAGGGAGCTAACTAGTGTCTCTTTCTTTATATGGTCATTTGTAACACCTTGTGCTTCCCATACAACCCTTACAATGAACCAGAATTGGTCTGGATCCTCATTTCCCAAACCTTTGAACATAGGCAATTTCACTGTGTTTCCCATATTGAATCCCAGTGGTGGTGGAGGTGGTACAGGTGAAGATGGAGGTGATGGCAGTGAAGCCAGTGGTGGCGTGGGTGGGGGTGGTATCCATAGAATTCTTTGCCTTATTAGATGAATAGCACTTCACAGAGAGACCTTCACGAGCTCTTCCTCATCCCCTCGCGGAGGTGAAATCAAGGGGCTATTTTCTGGACCCTTATTTCCTTCATTCCTGTAAACCTTTCCGCTTCACGTAGCCCCAACCATTAAGGTAACTACATAACCCACTTTTTGCACAATAGTATTTTAATCCAAGTATTCAAAGACTTTACGTACTTACCTTGCGGTCCTTTGAGAAAATGTCACTCTGCCTTGTTGTAGCTAACTGAGGTGTCAACCACAAAAGCAGTAAAAAAAATCCTCCTATAATCTAATCGAGCCAATGATCAATGGTGTGAGTGATCTTATCCTTTGATGCTTCCAATCTTCACACTATCTCTGGGGTCCACACAATAGGACCGTCTAGTTTCCACCTTCCTTGGCTATCTGCTAGCTTCGCGATCCACTCATATAGCTCAGTAGGGAAGGACACGAAAAAGATTTCATGGATCTTTGTATACAGGTAGCTATATGACCACTCATCTTTTGACAGTCACGATTTTCTGTTCTCCTATGTGGCAAACTCGTGAAATTCTTTTGTCCAACCAACCTTCAATTTGTTTCTTAGTTGGATTCTAATGATACGACATCACACATCTCTCATATAGATCCTAGCAACGAAACCATCTGTTGGCTTATGGGGGCCTAACCCAGGTTCAAATTTATTTAGCCAAACAAATCCCTACACTACTGGCCCTTTCGGCATCAGCCCGTGAAGCACGGACTGAAGTCTCACTCGAAGCATTATGGGGGGATGCTAGAACCAAGTTTCTACACCCTTGAGATGTATATGATGTTGGTTTAGTCCAACTAGAACTGCCTTCGTGCAGGTCGCTTCGTGCACTGTTCTAACCTTCAGTACCCTCACGAAGTGTCATAAACGTCTTTTCCACAACCCTAATGAAGGGTTGAGATGCTTTCACGCTGCTATGGCAGCGAACTACACTACTTCCCAAACTACACCAAGTATCTTATCTTATTAACAGGTCTTGATTACCTTCGCTTAAACAGGTATTCTAACCTGCATTCACTTAATAATTATATTTAGATATATTCGCGCATCATATAAACAATAAAAGTGCAATTCATACCCAATATATCTGATGCATAAAACAGTAAATAAATACACAAAAATGATAGAAACTTCTATTATTATTGCTTCCAAATTATTACAGACTTCGACTCACCCTGCGCACTCTGCTGCAGGAGTTTGCGCACTCAGCTGTAGAGCCTCTTCCCACTCTACGACCCAAAACTAGACTTTAAACTTCCGATCTATCTCCCATACATCTTCATCATTGCTTAGCTTAGATTAGATGCCTTAACTACTTAGAGCTTCGCTCTATTTATATAATCCCATGGTTCGCGGACCATGGGCAGATCTTCTACAGTCGAAATTACATTAGCAAAATTAAGGGCAGACAACCCTATGACTCTTTAATAAAATATGCACTCTCCACCCACAAAATGTGGAGTCTTTACATCAGAATTACAAAATTGACCAAAATCTGGGCTCTAGCCCCAAAATTTCCCTTGGGAGATCTCGTGCCCAATAGGAGGGGACCATAAAAACATGAGTAAATGATGGTTGCTCATGACAAAAATCAAAAAGTGAGTCAACCATTTCAAAGTTAAAGTTGTACCACAATACGAGTGGATCAAATGAAGAAATTTGATTTTAAGAGGGGGAAAAGTGAGACCTCATGGAAAAAATGGTGAGCATCATTCAACCACTTATCCTTGTATAAAAAGAGCAAAAGGGCTTTGTTACAGTTCTGAAATTGCGACCTGTGGTATCCCTCTATGTCCTCTTTCCAATTCCACCAGTCTGACCCCAATTGGATTCTCCAATGAAGATTTATGCCAAATCTCCCACAGTGACCTGATTATAGACCTTTTCAGAAGAGCGAACTTGTATGAAGTGCCACGTGTCACTATTTGGACCTCTGGCTCTGAAAATACCTAGAAGAAACTACAGTTTGTCCTCTTTTTGTACCTTTTTGCGAAATTTCAATCCGATGCTCAAAGAGAAATTTATGACGATTTTCCCTAGGTCACTTATTTGGAATGTAATTCAGGAGTCTGCAAAAAGACCAACTTCCTTAGATCATATCTCCGCAAATATAGCGCAAAAAGCTCTGAAATTTGGACCCAAGCTGCAGTGCGATGTCTTCTCAAATGGGTTTTTTTTTCGACTTCTGAAACATCACAAAAAAAAAAAAAAAGTTATAGCAAAAATGCCACAATGGCCTATTTGGAGCAGTGAAACCCTAGAACTTGGCTCTAATACCAAATGTTATGAAACCAGCTTCAAGAAAGATAGAAAAGATATATCAACGCCTTAGAATTCAGCCTCTTCAAGGGGGCAACCTCATTTAAATTACATAAATGAAAAATTCTTGGATGATACAAATGACAAAACCTCCTTTCTATATATAGGAGTCTAAGGAGTCACAATATAACCTAGCCGACCTAACAATAATAATATAAAGCCACAAAAATAACAATAGAAGGGATTCTATGGGGCACAGTAATAACAATATGGGGGCAATAGGGGCACAACAATATTAATAAGGGGTACAACTACCATAGTAATGGGGTAATCACTAGTATTATAGGACCCAACATGCCCCTCTCCTTCAAAAAAAGTGTTGTCCTCAACGCTTGAGTAGTTCTGGATACTTCTGTATAAA
>APFE031090292.1:42579-58263 GCA_000404065.3 Pinus taeda | reverse complement strand
CATTTGCAATGAAGGATTTGGGTGCTGCAAAACAAATCCTTGGTATGAGAATAACTAGAGACGGGAAGAATCGCAAATTAACATTGTCTCAAAGTGAGTACATACAAAAGGTGTTGAAAAGGTTTAATATGTAAAATGTAAAACCAGTTAGTATACCTTTAGCTAGCCATTTCAAATTAAGTAAGGAGGCGTGTCCCAAGACTCAGGAAGAAATGGCTCATATGTTTAAAGTTCCATATGCATCAGCAGTTGGAAGCTTAATGTATGCAATGGTCTGCACAAGGCTTGATATTGCACATGCAGTGGGAATTGTAAGGAGGTACATGAACAATCGAGGAAAAGAACATTGGATGGCGGTGAAGTGGATTCTCAGGTATTTGAGAGGTACCACAAATCAAGCATTATGCTTTGGTGGTTCAAACATTGCTCTACAGGGATATATTGATGCAGATATGGTAGGTGACAGAGATAACAGGAGGAGCACTACAAGATATGTATTTACTATAGGTGGAACAGCTATCAATTGGGTTTCAAAAATCCAAAGTGTTGTTGCACTTTCATCAACAGAAGCAGGGTATGTTGCTGCTATAGAGGTTAGTAAAGAAATAATTTGGTTACAAAGGTTTCTGGATGAATTGGGTAAGAAGCAGGAGTTGGGCAGGTTATACAGTGACAGCTGGAGTGTCCTACATATTGCAAAGAACTCTGCATTTCATTCCAAGACTAAGCATATACAGCTCAAGTACCATTTCATACGACCAGCATTGGAAGATGGACAGTTGAAGCTGGAAAAGATACACACAAGTTAGAATCTTGCAGATATGTTAACAAAAATTGTAACTAGGGAGAAACTAAGAATCTGCTCAATTTCAATTGGTCTTCAAGTATGATGAAGAAGATGAGAAACAACCAGGTCCAAAGTGGAGTCATTGTCCAGCAAATGAAGCAATGGTGAAGTTGCTATAATCAGTCTCCAAGTGGGAGATTGTTGGATGTGGAGACTGATTATCTTCTGTATTCAAAGGTATCGCTGCATTGGACCCCAGTTCGAAATGGGGCGGCAACACCGCTCATAAAAGATTCGCTGCAGGGGGGATCTTGGGGGGGGCAGTGCCCCCGAAGCTAAGAATAGATGTAAAATTGCCTTGTAAAATGTTGTAATTTCGTAGTAAATATGGGTTGTTCATTAGGCGGAGATCTGACAATAGCAATTAAGTTTAGGGTTCTTTTGCCTTAGAAGGCAACCCCTCGCTATATATGAGGGAATTGTATTGCGTCTATGTAGATCTGTATTCTGAGTGAGGAAAGGAGAGGAGATTGAGAGCGAAGAGGGAGTTACAGCGGATCTGTTGTAGGTTGTATCTCTTCAGTTTTCTGGATAATATGATAAAAGAAGGATTGGCTATTTCTCTGTGGATGTAGCCCAAACTGGGTGAACCCCATATATATGTGTCTCTCTTGTTTTATGCATTTTCTGTGTTTATATTTCTGCAATATTATATGTGTTCCATTGCTCTGTAATATATAATTTTCTAACACCAACAACATCACAAAAAGCACATGGAGGAATAGGCTTTGGCAGCTTAGGAGGGTTTGGGGTTGTTGGGGGTGCCTTGTCTTTGGTTCCCTTTTTTCTAGGCTTTCTCCCCTCACCATATGCTTTCACAATGGGAGTAGGTTTCTTTTGAGGTTTCTATGGAACTGAAGCAAAGGAATGGGTAGGATAAACTAGTTGAACCGGGGTCAAAGTAGTGTAAGGTTTGAGTTAATTTGGGGGAGTGTTTGCAGGAGGATCAATGTACCAGATTGGGATCCCCAAGGTAATGTTAGGTAAACTTAACATAGCCATGAAGGATGTAGAATAAACTCTAGGGGGTGGAAATAAGAATGGTATCTGACCAAAAGGGTAATGACCTAGGGGAACTGCTCTAAGATGGTTAAGACCTAGGGGAATGGTTCCAGGCTAAAAGGGATTAGGAGAGATACCAGCAGAAGGAAGAGGACCTTTAGGAGTGACACCAAAAGGCTGGGTTGAGTTGAGAACAACAGGTTGTGAAGGCGTTGGATGTTGTGAAGGCATACTAGATCGTTTGTGGGAAGCCCATTATTCTTAGAGCATGCAAACACTGGATGAGCTAGGCTCAGAAGGAGTAGGTGGTGAACCATAATAAGCACCAAGCAAGGTGGAATATTTGTAGACTCCAAGAGAGACATTGGTGAGGGAATTCTCAATCACTGATGAGATATTCGACTGAGGTGAAGTCTAAGATTTGGGATCATAGTACGTCATCTGATCAATAGTGACGATATTTCAATTATGAGGGAAGCACATATTACAGTGAACCGTAGATGCAACAACTAACATAGCATAGGTATAACTACGACCCAAAAGGATATTGTAATATAATGGGGCATCAATGACTTTGATGTCATAAGATACAGTCTTGACGGAAATAATGATAGGACAGTTGCGATATGAGCCAAGGGGTTGTGAGGGATGACCGTCCTAAGCACGGAGAGTGATGGTGGATGGGAACAGGTCTGGTGATCCAAGTCACTTCCAAACACTAGCAGCCATCACATAGGTGGAGGTACCTTCGTCTATGATACACCACTGAATAGTGGTGTTTCTTATGGAGATTGGTATTTAAAATGAAACAGATGAAGGTAAGGGAGTATTTTCTAACTTGTTAATGTCAAAGACAATCATACAATCGTCCTGGGGATCCACAACACCTAAAGTAGAGGGTAGAGATTTCCATTGGGATGGGCACGTCTGGAGGACTTCTATTGTTGACATGGCAACAGGAGATTGCTCCAAGTCATCCAATATGATATAGGTATGGGCGGCTTTAGCAGAAGCATCTTTTCGACGTAATGGACCTTTGGGGATCTTGGGGTTAACCTTCACCTTATGCAGTGTGATTTGTAAGGTATTGTTTGATGACGATAGAGGCTCAATGGAAACTTGGGGTTGGGACTCAATCACTGACTTAGCGAGTGGCCTGCCATATTAGCACAATTGAGTCTAGAGGTTGACATGTTTGGTATTGACCTCATTAGAATTCACCATAAGAATTTGATAATCATTATGACCAGATGGTGGAGTTGGGGGAGCTGCATAACCTTTTGTAGATCTACGAGGGGAACATGAACTCTCGGTGAGCTACATGATCTGCCACAAGCCTGACCACGTATAACAAAACCTCTCACACTACGATGGACTGCAGTTGGGGCCCATATATGGGATACCTTAGCATATTACATATAATACATATAAACTAATCGAAGGAAAAAAAATGTTGACAAAAAAACTATTTCTAAACTCAAGAATAATAATCTAGCCTGAAATTTTAAACTTTAGAGTCCAATTTTTGATAATTTACCAACCAAAGTACATTGAGTTCCATTTAACACAATCGAAAGAAGTGATCAAATATATCCTCACACTTTTTCTCGTTACTAAATAATGCATTTTATTCATAGCGCATAAATATGTAAATATATATGTAAAAAAATGAAATAAACCTATTTACAAAACTAAAAAAATTCATGTCAATCAAATACTACAATAGACTTTACATTCTTAATATTTGACTTTGACACATGACATGTACTAGGTGCAAGCACATGAAGACAAAGTTTCTTGTATAACACGCTACATAATGAAACCATATGGCACAAATTAGAAAAGGGTCTAAATGCTTTTATTCACTAGACCAAATGCACTTTTCATGATGGATTTAATGTATCGATCAATAATGCATTGTTGAAACATGAACTTATATAATAGTAATATGTTAAATTACATATATATATATAGAACTACATTATGTTATAAACAACTATAGTTATATAAACTATATATATAGATGTATATATATTGTTTATATACTACTACTACTACTACTAAAAGGTGGCTAATGTAGATCCAACAGCAGCAACCACGAAAGCAGAGGGAGCAAGGGAAACACCAGTAAAGGGAAGTCAAAGGCACATTCAGGAAAGAGAGAATTTGACTGCGCTATTGAACATGGCATGCATCCATGAATGGCACGGAACTAAGTGCCTAGAGATATCAATAAGGTCATTGCTTGCATTGGCCCTACGGGCCAAAAGATCGGAGCCCCTACTATAGTCGGCAGCGAGCAGACAAACTCAGCCTATATCTTGAATACCAATTCCACCCAACGCCTATCTTAGTTGATGCCAGAAGCTGCCCCTGCTCCCCGATCTCGTCAGTTGGTCTGTCATCCTCCTCATTATAGTCCTATCAAGAATCGATAATAAAAAATTCCATCATTAAGGCAGACCATGCTATGATCAATAATGCATTGTTGAAACATGAACTTATATAACAGTAATATGTTAAATTTTATATATATATATATATATATATATATATATATATATAAATATAGATATATAATATAGTTATATAATATATTATATAGTAATTGTTGTTAACTAAGTTATAGTTACATTGAAACAGATTTATAATATAGTAAATATTGTTATGCTAATGTTAATTACATTGTAACATGAGATTATATATATGTAAAATATTTATGTAATGTTGAAGTTGACATGTGCATGATATGTTATTAAAGTTTATAATTTAGCATATATATATATATATATATATATATATATATATATATACTATTTTTAGTTTCTTTAAAGATTAATATTTTATTTTAAAACTAGAATCATACTATATTTTATTGTTAAAAAATATTTAAAATATAAATCAATTTAAAATTAAAAATAATAAATTAAAGTAAAATTTCTTATTTTTATAAATAAGGTCTACTCTATAAGCAACCATTTATTCCTCATGCCAATCTCAAGCTCCTAATTTATATTTATTAGTGGTAATAGTTTTAGGGGTATATTTTCAATCAAATTTGATGGAAATTTAAAATGCATTTTAAATAACAAAAAATAAAAAATAAAATATTCACAAAATTCCTAAAGAAAACTTTAAAAGCTAAAATAATTAGAAAAAAAACTATTTTTACCATTCAAAATGAAAAAATTCATTTAATACACAAAAAATTACAAGCAAGAAACAAATTTAATACCTAAATTATAGTTTTTTTTGTGGTTTCGAAGTGTTTTCTTGGTTGTTTTGAAGGGTTTTTTTTATGGTTTTCTAGGTTGGTTTTGTGGTTTCTAACTTGCTTTGAAGGGTTTTTTTATGGTTTTCTTGGTTGGTTTTGTGATTTTCTAAGCATTTTTGAAGGGTTTTCTTGTGGTTTTAGTAGTTTTTGTATGGTTTTTTTTAATTAATTGGATTTCATGGTTTTTGTACATGGTTTTTTTTTAATTAATGGATTTCATGGTTTTTATTACAATGGTTTTTTTTTTTTTAATTTAATTAATTTGTTACATCTTGCGAAAAAAATTAAATAAGAAAGGCAAAGGATAGAGCACCTGCCTTCATTTGAGTCTCGGTGATTTTGGCAAGATGGTTGGCAAGATTGATTTGAACTCCCCATTGCTCGATCGAGCTCCAATAATCTCGATTGAGCTCCCACAATCTGTGGAAATGGAACTCGCAAACTGCGAGAGTGGTATATATTAAAAGAAAGGGCTCAAATGAGCCTTAAAGCTCAATCGAGTGTAAATATTTATCAAGGCTTAGTTTTTAACCCTCGGATCAAGCTTCCTTTTTACCACCCAAGGAGCTTGATCGAGTGCTTAAATGGCTTGATCAAGCCATTATTTTTTCCACTCATACACACCCTCTTTTTCCAAAATGTGTAACCTAGCTCCTTTATTTCACCCTCTCATGAGATGGTTGGCACTCTGGAAACATAACCAAAAAAAAGGATTTTTTTTGTAGTAGCCCTTTAGGACAGTACTAGGTTAGCTCCAATTCATCTTCCTTGCCTTCATTCTTAGACTAAAGTCAAGTTCTTTCGTCCTCCCACAAGTCATTGACTTGTTTTGACCTTTAAGCCTAAGCCTACAGTGGAATGATCCCTCTATCTCCTAGCTATTCTACAAATGAGGTTCAAACACAATCATTGCTCCAGGAAGTGACATAGACAAAGGGAATCTCCTTTGAGAACCTTCCTCCTTCACTTATGTATTCCAAATTGAGGATATGTATGCCGAATTTGGGAGGATATGTTGGTATTTATACATATATTTGTATATTGGTTGTCAATACGCCTTCCAAATAAAAATTGTAGGAAAAATGGGGAGAACTTCATCAAGGTTAGAATGGTACCAATAACCCTATTATTTGCTTAAGTCTATGAGGGTGAGGTGGGATTGTTTCCTTGAAAAGGAATAATAGAACCAAAATACGTGGTGCACCAAAATACCAAATCAATATTGTAAGCCACTCCTAAGCATTTATCACATAAGGACCTTCTTTTCATACTTGAAGAATTATTTATTTAGTTAGAATACTTGTCCCTAGTGTGACTAACATTAGAATGAGGCTAGTGCCACACTACCAAATATTATTTTTGGACTTCGTGTCATTTTTTGAGAGCTAGTGCACACCCTATACAACCTAATAATATAGTCTAGCACCAAAGGCATTAGTTTATAGCCATGAATGATTCAATGGACCAAAATCCCACCATTGGTGCACTAAACCTTAGAATTCATCTTATGTGCCACTTGAAGGACAAATATTTCCTATGGAGGCCTTACATTAAGTTCGAGAATCTAAAATTTTCCCATGGAAACTAAATGCATTGTATAGGGCCTATGATCTTAGGTTTCATCCCTTAACTGTAAATTGGATAACGAGACATATCCCCAATATTTCGAGCTTCATAGTCATGTGAATATTCCACTTATGGGATAAATACTCTTTATATAGGTCTTTGTATTGACCAGGGGCCTTATTCATGGACAATAAGAGTAGTGCATAATCCTAATGGTGATGCTAATTCAATTGTATAATGCATTTTATGAGAAAACTCATCCTTAGTGTGCCATATATTAGAACCAATCCAGATCAGACTCATGAGGAAAATATTCCTTCCAGATACCTTACATGAGTGTTCAAGGCCCAATATGTGGATTAAAAAACTTAAAAGTCGTGTTTAAGGCCTAAACTAGTAGTTTTTACCCCTTGATGATTCCTTGGCCCACAAGACCTATCATTAGTGCAATATGGGTGCACCAAACCTTATAATTAGTATTGTGTGTCATTTGTGAAAAAAATATTCACTCCATAAGTTCTATGTCAACATTAAGGTCCCGTGATCTTTCCATGAGCCCTTGACAAGTTGGTATCTACAAGTAAGGATTTCCATATAGATGAAATATAGGTTTTCTGATAATTTTGAAATATACAAGGGAAAGACATGGATCCTAAATGCAATACAATAGATCTAGTTCTTCTTAAAGAGGAGTTTTAGGTAGTTCTTAAATATTTATTTGATATAAGAAGATCTTTAAGAGGAACTCCACCTCTTGAAGTTAAAAGAATTATATGGGGACTATATAGCCTAAGACCCAAAATTACACAAATAGAGACCTATTTAAATTTTGCATGAAGTGAAAAATTTGTTGATGAAGGCCTTGGTGTGAGCATTGGAAGAAAGATTTATGAGAGCCAAAGAAGATAGTTATTGCAAGTGCTAAAAAATAATTAAACATGAGAAAGCAAACAACATTTGGAGCAGATTCATGTAGATCCATGTGGCTATTGAGAACAACAGGATGATTATATTATTTTGGAAAATATAAGTAATATGGGAGAATCCAAATGAAATATGTTAATGTGGGGTAGAGTTGGCATTGATTGGAGGGAAAAGTACTTCAAACCTTGGGAAAAATTTTGAAGAGTTTAACTTGCATGAGTACTTGAAGGACCAAAAAAAATGTCATGAATTTATATGGGCCCAAAGAATATTTTAAATTCCTCAGTGGTTATGGTCTATGTGGCAAGAAGATTGACAATATTTTAGTAAAGGTCATTTTTTATCACACTGGTGATCTCTTAATGAAGTGAAAGAAGTTTATGTTTAGAAGAATCAAATAATAACTGAAATTCAAGTTAAAAAAATGGAAGAAAATTACTTGAACTTACCATTTTGGGTATGTTAATCACTCCTTCATAGTGAACGTAGTGTCAGCTTATCCTTAGATGGATTTGCAAGTAGGGTTGTGCAGCCTCCTATAAAATACAGTAGCAAAACTGAATATAAAGAAAACCCTCAAGTTAAACTCCAATATTTATGCAAAATGTTAACCCAAATTAGATTACCTCAATGGGGTTTGAAATAATATCTAGGCTACATGAAAATTACAGTGATGACCTGCAGTAGGGCGGTGGCAATAAAATTTAAATTATAACATCGCAATTCAAACTTGAAGACCCTCAAAATTTAATGATTCAACTACAAAACATTCAAGAAAGGAAAGATTTTCACACCATCAAAGAAGGAAGAGCTCTCTAGACATGCGGCCAAGAGAAAAAGGCCTAAAAAGGTATGCAGGCTCCTCAAGAATAAAGATCTATTTTTTTTTGCTAAAATCCCTAGTGAAGCCTCTCTAAATCAAACTTGAGTTGAGGCGATCATAAGAAATGATGATCATCATGTGTGCAATAAACTTGATCCAATTCGGGGTCAAGTCAAATTGCCGATGCTAACAACTCCCAACATTACAGCATACCTCTAAGGCCCACAAACTAGAAGAGTGAACCCCTTCATTAATTATCTACTCGAAGGACCAAGGAACGACTCGATCAATATCGCTTAGATAGTTCTTCATGTGTTATGTCTTTTAAAGAATTTTATGAGCGAGATCCTATTTGAGAACAAGATATAGATTCAGATCTTCGAGAACCAGAGGTGCGACATAAGAGGGAATGAATGATTTCAATAATGTTTTTTTATTTTTAATTGTATTTGGTTTTTGGTTTTTAATTTATTTTTAATTATTATAATTTATTATAATTATTTATAATTATAATTAATATAAATATTATTATTATTATTATTTATATTTATTTATTGTTAATTTTATATTTAATTTAGCTAAGACGTAGTGTAATGAAGGGACAAACTTGCCAGAAAGTTTGGTTTTTCCAGCAAGATGAGGCTACTACAGTCATGGAATAGGTCTAATTTCCTCCTAATAGAAGGTTGTAATCCAAAGGTGAATCCACAACCTCTACTTATACATTGATAGATTTGCCTCTTAGCTTGAAGGAAAACAATTATATGAGTCATATATTGAGAATGAAAATGTTGTAATCTAACACACAAGAGTTACAAGTGGCATGGTCAGGTACCAAAGTTGATGTTCCTTTGAAGCTGAAGAATCATTACATGCATGAGCGAAATCTAGCAATAAAACCACTTGAATAAGCAAAAACAATCCTGAACCAAATTTGCATAGTTTCTCATAAACACCAATGACATCATTTGAAACAAAAACATGCACATCAAAAGCAGAGTGAACCAACCCATCATCTTTCAATGCCATCCATCCACCATGATGCCAACTGTCTCGAAAATCTCTCTCGTCCTTTACTCTGATCATGATCACAGCATCCTTTACTCTGATCATGATCACAGCAAGTACTGCAAAAAACAGAAAAGTGACAAAACTTACACGTAGAACCAGAGAATCTGCCTCGAACCATCATGTTCTGCCTCAAACCATCGTGTACTGAAATGAGAAATAATTCATGGAATTTTATCATTTCAACAACTTCTTGCGAAGAAGCGAGATCAGAAAGAAAGGCAATTGCAAGTCTAATTGGGTATTTTAGGAACTCCATATGGTATTGTCAAGTGCTCACAGAAATTTGTGTCATGGCTCTGAAAGTCCCATGATGATATGGATTTTGCCACTACTAATACTTCAATATTTTACCATGTGTTTTTGTTCTTAACTTTTTAAACTTTAGGCGTTCCTTTGCGCCTCTTAGTATAATTGCTAATTAAATAAATTATAAATTATGAACTTGAGTAAAACCCACATTAAATAATTAAAATATTGTATACCTAATTAAATAAGTTATTAACTTAGATAAAACCCACATAAAATAATTGATATATTAAGATAAAAATCTTATACATTTTGAATATTAATTACTTGTTATTGTTAAATAGATATTAATATAACGACCTTATATATTTAGAATATTAATTACTTGTTATTATTAAATATAATACTTTGCTGTGATTTTCTTTTAAGTGGAAGAAAAATATATATTTTTTATGAAACCATCCTGTATTCAAAACGCAATACAAAATAAAGAAGTAGAGATGTATATTATATTTATAAGAGGATGTGTATGTATTGTAATTATAAGATTAAAATTACATAGGTTATTTTTTACCCATTAGGAAATAATCTTCAATCATATTCCTTTTTTTTATTTAATTCATATTCCTGTTTTAATTTAATTAATTATAAGTTAGAAGGCGGGAGATAAGGATTCATAAAGAGTATTGGTTTCTTATTTGAAAGAGGAGAGTACTCGTATATTTAAAATTGGACAAGTAACCAAATCAATCACTAATCACCAGAGTTAAAAGGAGTTTATAATTTATACTTTAAATGGAAGGCTAAAAATATGACTATCCAATTTTTGTTTATATTTATGTTAAATTTTATTAAAAATAATAATTTTTTATTTTTATACTATAAAGATAATTTAATTTAGTTAGATATAATATTTGAATAATATATTGGTGTTTATATATTAGATGTAAAATAGTTGGTGATAAAGTGTACTGTTAAGTTATTTTTTATGTTGATATCATCACTTTAAAATTTCATACTTCATAGATCGAGTTAAAAATATGTATATGTATTTTTTATTTATTTATTTATTTTTATTTTTATTTTTGTAGGATGAACCATGTGATCTCCACCTATAAACTCTAGATATTTGTTGACACTTGCTTATGATGGATTCAACATTTGGGGGGCTTGGGACCCCTTTTAAACAAAGATGTTTCTGCATTTCATGTAATGGTTCCATTCCAGTTATATCTACAAACCATGATTACAGTAATAAGATCATTTAAACCATGAGAACAGTGTGCCTCTCACATGCCCTCTTGGCTACCCAGAATCCAAGAGATGGTGGTGGTGGCATGCTTCCATCACCTTGACATTTATGGTCTAACTATAATTGGTACACTAGTCCACCTAATCATTGCAATGGTCTACTGGAGGAGAATGTTAAGAATAACAGAGGTGTTGGTGACAGAAGACAAAGGTCTTGGTTGTAGAAGGCGGGAGGAGTAAGCAGCAAAAAGCCGAAGGTGTTGGAAACAAACGCCATGGCCATTGTGAGAGAGCATGCAAACCCCGAAGAGGAAGAAGAGGTAGAGGCAGACTGCCTCTCCCTCCTTGGCATGGCCAGGGAGAAAAACTCTTCGATTACAACATCCCAAAACGATATCGATGCTTAGTTGCAAACTTGGAGGCCTAGGCGTTGGGAAACATAGATGACAACATGTGGGCTCTTCACAATTTATTGGGTGACCACCTCGGAGATCAAGAAGAAGCTATTGTCGTGCTTGAGGGTCATGTTTCAAACCTTGATTTTCACTTGAGTCATGCCTAGGATGAATTGTGAACTATTGCTAGTATTTTGGGGCTTCAACTTCGGAATCCTTCCTTGTCTAAGAATAGTTCCTTTCAGATCCTCATAGATTCTGCCTCATAAGAAACCAAACCCCAAAGGAAGAATATGTGTAGTTGTGAGGGTCAGTCCTCATTGAAGACTTGACACGAGCACAGTGCACGAAGGGCGTTCATGTGGATATTGGCACGTCTAGTAGCAAAGAAGCTCAAACCAAAGGCCACGATGGTGTAATTCAACCTCCGCCAACAAAATACCATCCGCTAGTTGGGAACCCTTTGCCTAATGACAACAATTACTATAAACCAACACCTGTGGAATGGGAAGACCAAATCAAGCTCAAATTCGTGAGGATAACTCTCGCACGTAGAACTTGGCATTTCCAATGTTATCATTCTGACTCATGTCATTTTGAGGTTATTTTCCTTTTGTTGTTTCCATGTTTCTTTTTGACATTGTAAACTATTTGGTAGGTCACTTGGTTTCCCTCATAAGGGCAGATGTTCATACCTATAACAGCTTTGTGACAATTGTCCTCTTTTGCTTTTGGATGAATCTTGTAATTGGCTCACCAAGACTCTCCAAGCATGTAAACTATGTACATTTTTCATAATACAAATATTGTTAACCTATAAAAATAAATACTTCAACACACATAAAATAATTGTCACTAAAAAAATAATAAATTTAAACACTTAACAGAAAAATACACATTTTGCATATAGATATAACTAAAAAAACATATATTTCAATACCTTTTTGATAAAAATGACATGTCAAACAAAATATTTTTATGGAAAAAAATGATAAAAAGAATTTGAAAAAATTGCAAATTTTATGAAATTTATGTCCAAAAATGATAATATTTGATTTTTCCCCAAAATAATAATTCACATTACATTTTGAATAAAAATAACCAAAAAAATGTTTAAAAAAAATTAAAAACACTTTAACCCAAAGAAAAGTCAAAATAACAAAATAAATAAATAAAGAAATAAAATTGTTTAAAAAAACCAAACTTAAAAACAAACAAAAAAAAATAAAACAAATTTAAAACACAAATAAAATATTAAAAAATAAATCAAAATACATTTAAAACAAAAACTTGAAAGGGCATTGAGGTGGGTGGCACCTTGTAGGCTAGAACCCTAGCCACTGCATCCCTCATTTTCATGTTGTTATTTCCTCGCCTACCTAGTTTGTAGTGCCACCTCTGATTGGTGTGTTGGTGTGCCTCTTGGTTGCATGTTGTCATTCGTGCAATGCCTATTGATGAGCCCACGTATTGCAACAATAATGCTGCAACTCCCAGGGCTACCAACTTTACTTATCAACCCGGGGTTCGTACAAACTTGGAGGTGACAGTGCTATATGCACAAGTAAAAGTGAAGGTGCTGCCTGTTGTCACTGCTCATCTGGCAAGAGACCCCAGGGGTTCCAAGCTAGACTTCTATAGGGTCAGAAGAACCTTAACTCTTTGATGGAAGAAGAGCAAATCCATCCTAAGGGAGAACTACTTCTACTGTAGTATTGAAGAAAATAGCATGAAATTCTAAATCACACCATAACCTAACTAACCAATTAAACAATTATGCTAAGAAAAATTGCTAAAACAGTCACTAACCTAAGGCTAATTATCTAAGTTTCAAAAGTAAAGAGCATCAAAACTAGACTAAGGTGTAAGCAAAGAACTAAACTAACTCATCTTTCAAGCAGAAGAGCAGTGGAAGGACAAAATTAGTGAAAGGAAGACGTGAGGGAGCAACAGTGCATAAGAACCGTTGGATTAGTCGGGTGAAAGGCAAATGAACGTCGCAGATTGGATCGCAACAGGTTACATAGATAGATGGGCGAACAGGGTTAAATAAAATTAGAATGGTGGAGATCTTATCGTGAAGGCTTAAGTGAATGGATGGACGAATAAGGGAACAAAGCAGATGAATGGCGGAGATCACATCTGATGTAGGAGCATCCAGCTCCGAGGAGACAGAAGTTGGTCAACAGTCTCACGTAGAGGCAATCATACATACATAGCTGGACAGGTGTAGGCTTGTCAGTTATTTTACGTTATTTTATTTGTTTTACTTTGTCATGAGACATTAGGACCAAGTCGATTGGAGTCATGAATTGTTTCTTTTCAAATAGAAATTATTAACAGCAAAATAGGTTGTCAGTTAATTAGTTCCTTTTATTAGTTAACTAGTCTTTTTACAAACTGTATTAATTAGGGACAGTTAGAAACTGCTAGACAGTTACCCAATCTGTTGGGGTAGTTCTACCTGAACAGAACTGTAGTGTTTCAGGGGTTTTAAAAGAGAAACGATAAACATTGTAAACGATTCCTCAAAAAAAAAAAAAAAAGATATACAGTCATTTCCAGATTAAACATTTTCATCATTCTATTTCACATTATATCATCACTGTACAATTAATTTACATGCATCATAATATGTTTATGTGTAACAAATTGGAGTTGGAATAGCAAAACAGAGAACCGACGAGAAGAACAGAACAGCACAGAGATGCAATCATCGCCTACAAACAAGAGAACGAGAAACTGCGAATGCAGACAACCTTCAGACGAAGTGAAGCTAACGAACAGCGCAGAGCCCAGTACATAAATATCATTGCCAGACAGAACGAGAATCCATGCATACAGATACATTTTCAGGTAATCCGAAACCAGACCCACATGTTATATTTATAAATAGAGCAAGTGCCAGAGTGAAATAAATATGCAACCGAATCATTTTCATTAACCTACTGTAAATAAGCAAACACAGTCCAGGCGTTCACATTTTTTTTGAACAAAATTTTCATTAAAGAGGCAGAGTCTCGAAACAGAGTTTCAGGCAAATACTGTTACAACCATAAACCAACATAAATACGGCAAGGGGTCATCAACCATTAACCGGCGGACAGGGGTTTCGAACAAACCCTAGGGTTTCAAATAACTGAACAATAAATAGTTGCAGGACGAGGGTTCGAACCGAGAGCGACCCTCTCACAAAATAACCAAACAAGTGCCATACAGTGCGAGGGCTCGAAGCCACTAAAAAAACCCAGCAAGGGTTTGAACAAAAACCAAATGACAATATTGCAGAAGTAAGGGCCGAGACCACGAATAGAGCCAAAGGAAAATTACACAGATAACAGAACCATTCATTTGTTTTCGCACCGAGGACGGACTGCCAACAGAACCAGACTCAGAATTATAAACAAACTACAGCCAACTACATGGGAAGACACTACCCGTAAGAGACGAGTGGGAGAGCTTGTCAGGGAGCGAGGAGCACCTCGAACCACGGAATCAACCACCTGGAACCACCTGCAACCAAACGAGAACAGGTTAGAGACCTGTACCAACATATATAAACATTTGAAGTCGAAAACCAGAATACGGTTGGAGCAAGAAACCTTACCTGAAGCTATGGGAACCGAATCGAAAACCAACATAACGACTACGCCCTAAAAGACCAGTAGCAGGTGCGTTAGAACCGAAGGAAGGAAGGCAAATACAGTCTAACAGGGAACCATTAATTACCTGAATAACAAGGTCGAAGCGCGGAAGCCGGAGGAAGACCTGTCACGAAAACAAGTTCATCAATCAAACGAGTGGAAGCAGCAAATGCATAAAAACAATCAATCAAATACACAGTGAACAGGTTTGTCATCGTGCGGAGCTGAAGGTGCCTTTACAGGTCGCCAAAGTCTCACCTCCATAGCTATCGAAGACTAGAGATAACCATACAGTCGGCACTTGAACCAGAACAACAGAGGACAAGAGTTCCCCCACAGACACAAAGCAAGCTTTCAGCGCAGCGAGACAGTGAAAATGACAAATAAGTAGAGTAGGGTTGACAAAAGTCGAGTTGTCGTGCGAGGAGAACCGGCAAGTGTAGGTGATAACCGGTGAAGCCCGTTCCAGAAACCCTAAACCCTTTACCGAGGAACGTACCAACGAGTTAAGTCAACCATTAATCCATCTAGGACACAAGTCCTATCAAGGGCAGATATTTGTGAATCGGCGGGAGGCCATCATAAGTGGTATCAGAGCTAGTTTTTGAATTAGAGTAAATGGAACAGGTGGAAGGTGAAGG
>APFE031090292.1:0-32760 GCA_000404065.3 Pinus taeda | reverse complement strand
TATCTGCAGTCCTGAAATGGCATGGTGCCCCTTTGTGCTAGTGTTTTAATCTAAAATTGCAGCCATTGTTCTCTAAGGTAAAAAGCATAGGATTTAGCTAGAATCCTACACTGTATGGCCTCCAAGGAGAGGTTGGCCATATATGCTAGTTGGTCTTTCTTTTCCTGCAGTTGTCCTCTCTATTTTTCTTATCTTCTTCAATTTGTTGTTCTTTCACATCTCCATCAGTTTCTCCCTTTGTTTCCTCCTCTTGTTTCAGCATCATCCTCCATATCTTCTTTCAACATTTTCCTTTGTTTTAGTGTCTTATTCACCCATCTCATCACCATCTAGCTCTGTATCTTCTTCTTCTTTTTTTGCCTCCTCCTCACTGATAGAAGGACTAGCATCATAGGTGAGGGTTTTGATTTCATCCACTACTGGTAAGTTTCTGAAGACTGACCATGTTATGGGGATCCTGAGGCTCTGGAGGGCATCCTAAATGAGGATCCTATTCAACCCATGATGAACTAATTGTTGGGGATTTCCGTCCTTTACTTTGTTGTTGGAGTCTATGAGTGATTGCATCAAGAAATAGGGTATGTTGAGTCTTTGGTGAACTAGTGTTTCTACCCCAAATCTTAATTCCTCAAGAATTCTCAAATGGTTTCCATAACAACATTGCATCTATGGACTCTAGCATTCCCTTTTGACTTATTAAAGAATTTCCTTTTTTCCACATCTTCACTTATAAACCAACTACCTCTTAACCTTTACAACTTTTGATCAAATGATAAATATGAGTGAGTGAGTAGGATACTTACCTGTGGTCTTGATGCCATGCTGCAGTTGTCAAAGATCAAAGGCGTTTTTGATGGTCATTCTTCTTCCTCCTTTGTTGTATGTTGATGGTTTCTTGGCTTTTCGAGGTGTCTGTGACTGAAGATCTGTTATTGTTGTTGTTGCTATGGAGCTCCCGGATCTGATGTTGCTGCTGCTGTGGAGCCCTGGATCTGATGTTGTTGTTGCTATGGAGCTCCTGATCTGATGTTGTTGCTGCTGTGGAGCTCCTGGATTTGATGCTTCTGCTGCTGTGGAGCTCCTAGATTACCACTTGGCAATGTTTGGTGTCTCCCTTAGAATTTCTTGATCCTATTGTTGGATGGTGTTGTGAGGATGTTGTAATGAATGGACAGAGGGAGTAGGAGTGTGTGTGGATGCAGGGATGATGGTAATTGATGAGGTGATTCTGTTATAAAACACAATCTTCACCTGAATTGAAACAATGAAGTGAAAAACAATAGAATTGATGGATGGATGCATGGTAAGTAGTGGAGGATATGAATATATGTGGGGCGGGGTTCCCTTTGGATCTTCTCTTTGCTCCTTGATTGTCTTTCTCACCCACCTGCAAAGAACAATTATGTCCTTTTTCTTTTTTTTTTCTTTTTATTATTATTATTATTTTTTGAAAAACACCTAGGCTGCCTTAGAGAGGTCTTCACCCTAGATATTTGCCCTGGGCACCTCAAGGAAGGTTTTCACCCAGGGAACTTCTTATTCTCCCTTTTTTTTCTACCCTACCCTACTTGAAAAACAAAATAACTTTTAAGTCTAGGAATACTTCCAATGGAGCCAAGTGCACATCAAGATGACAGACAAGATGATGTGGAGGTTTGAAATATATGATTTGACATGTACCTGGATTTCAGAGCCCAAATGATTTGACTTTGAAAGGATCAAGCATATTTGAGGAAGAGAGTGATGTTGCAACTTAGTGATTGTCTAGAACCATATTTCAATGTAGTTGTGATATCCCTGGTCCACTTGCTGATTTCGATCATCTTGGATGTCTCCTTCTTTCATGACCTTCAAATCTTCCTCTTTTTGTTGAGTGTTCTTTTGAACATATGGAGGATTTGATGGCAACCATGACGGAACTTTCTCAATCTCTGTTTTTTTTTGTCTGCTCTTCATCAAATGCAGCCCATGGTTCTTTGATCTTCTCTTTTGAATCTTCTTCTTCTATATGTTGTCCTTCAATGATATCAGGAGAATCTATTTTTTGCAATACTCTTCCTGAGCTATAGTGAATACTATTGACCTCAAGAGGAGATGTTTGGAAGTGGTGTATCTCAGCATTGTAAGTGGGTTGAGCTACTTCAATGTGTGGGTTTGGGAATGGTGGTATAGGTAGTTGAGTGGGAGTGTATATTTGAGATGGATGTGGATGGGGTTGTGGTTGTGGTGGAGGTGAATGGTAAGGATAACATGGAGTTTGGTATGGAGGGTATTGAGGAAAATACTAAGGATATTGAGGAAAGATTGGTTTTGGGGTTGTGATGGCCAATGTTGCCAAGGAAAAGGTGTGTTCCAACTAGTTGGAGGTGGATGTGCATAAGCCTGAAATTCTGAATTAGGCTCTTGCATCATATTAGGCTGAATAAGCTGCCATATTCCTCTTGGAGCTACATAACATTGATGCATTGGCAATGGAATTGGTCCATTGTCCTCCTGGTGAACTTTATTCAACCTTGGTAATGATGGACAATGTCTAGCATCCTGTGATTCTGCAACACAAATAGCAGCATTTTCTTTTCCTTCATCTTGCATTCTTAACATTTCTATTTGTTTTGTTAGATTGCTAAGAATTTCTGCTTTAAAATCATCAAACAAATTTACAATTTTAGCTTGACTTACTGATCTTGATGTTGATTTACCTACTCTTGATTTTCCTCTTGATATGTGTTTTCATGTTTCACATATTTCCTCAAATGATAATTGGTATACACCACCTTTACTCATGATATTAAGGAGATCAATCCATTCATCCCTAATTGTTCTAAGTAAGAGGGTTTTTAGTGTGTCAGATCCTAAACGATGTAGTTTTCCCCTTTTAACATTGTACATGAACCTCTGTTTTAGATCCTCTAGACTCTCATCTTCTCTTTGATTCATTCTAAAGATTTCTTCTTTAAGATCATGATCTTTATATTTGTCTAGAAATATCTTTTGCATATCATTCCATGATCTTATTGAATTAGTCCCTAAACTCATGAACCAACTAAGAGCTCTATCCTTTAAAGTTGTTGGAAACATTCTCAAGTTTTGAGTTTTTGAAAGGTAACCATAAGATCTACAAATAATTTTAAATTCAAAGAGAAAGGTTTCTGGATCCTCTGTCCTTAGACCATGAAATTTTGGAAGAAAAGATGGAGGGATGTTCTTCATGTGCACACTACCATCAGTATCTTGAATGGGAAATCCAAGAGGATCTTCCTCATTGTCATCATCTCCATCCATTTCTTCTACATTCTTTGCCATTTTCTTCTTCTACCTGCAAGAGTGAATGGTGATGTGGCTCTTACTGCACCACATGATCAAATGGGGGGTGGGTTGGTATTTGGAGAATTTTTTTGTTTTTGTTTTTATGATTGAAATTATACTTGCAGAATGGAAAGGAAAGAAGATAATGACAACTGGAAGAAATGAAGAAACTAGATTGCTTTTGCATAAATAAACTAATGGAAGAAATTTGGAAACTAGAAAATAGAAGAAAGCAGTAATTACTTCTATTTAGACACCTCCTCGGAAACGACACCAAAAAGTGATGAGCCTAGGTATTGCAACAATAATGCTGCAACTCCCAGGGCTACCAGCTTTACTTATCAACCCAGGGTTCGTACAAACTTGGAGGTGACAATGCTATATGCACAAGTAAAAGTGAAGATAGTGTCTGTTGTCACTGCTCATCTGACGCAACCAATCTAGCGCTTGCTATACCCAGGATAATTAAACCACATCAAACATTCAGTGCTTGGTTCATGACTATTGTTCTTTCATGATTTATAAAAACAATGCTCCAAAACCCATGTTTGCCATCAAATCCAATTAACTACTCATTAGTTTATAAACAATCTCAAATATATGTTGGTTGCGCTCAATCAAGAGTGAGCCTTACCTCAAAGTTCAGTTATCAATGGCACAACATTCTAATTGTAATCATACTATGGCTTGCAGGCGTATATATGTGCATATTAATCCACCGCTATGCATATTATATCCAATTCCTATGATTTATGTCAAATTCATATCGCACCGGTTTATACAGCAATTTATATGCATTCATCTCACCTTGTCACGCTGTCCAACGATCCACCTATGCGGTTGTAAATTAAATTATATTGCTCCCCAACTCTGGTCCTCGGCCCTTGTTGCGCAATCCTTGACGCGGATATAATCCCAATCGGAATGGTTCAGGCTTTAACTGCGATGCGTTCAACAACCAACGGGCCACTTCCTTTATAACTTTCTACATGCAAAAGACATATACATGCCTCTGCTCCTCCAGACGCAGCTATAGCTTGGAACTCTTAATTAGGTACACTTGACAACATACATATGAATTGCGCTCTCAAAACAACCACCGCCCGGTGTACATATATGTTACAATTTATATTATGTCGGTTTAGAACTCATCACAGTATATGCGCAAATCGGTGTTGTAACTCAAGTCTTCATATATATATGAAAACAGAACTTAAGCGTAGCCTTAACTTACCTCCGCATGACATTCCCGATACCATCGTATATAACTGCGGGAAGGTGGTGCTGCTTTACACCTCTGTAATTTGATCACCGCAGATTCAACTCATCTATATCCGCAGGCAGTTCTTTGGAAAGGCGCAACGATGTCATCACTTAAAAGTTCACAGCAGTTATCAACGATGCGTATATGCGTATTTCCAATATATATGATGTTGTGAGGACAGGTCGCTCTCGACTATATCTGCAAAGGAGTTTAATATTTAGCACCGGAAGCTATGCATCAATAGTCAATACATATATCAATTGCGCACCGGAACCACCAATAACGGATTAAAGTACAGCAGTTGTATGATGAAAACTAGAATCATCAGCATTCATGCAGTTCCAACATTAAATAACATTCATATATATGTGCCACTACATATATGTGCAAATTCAACATTGTATAATCAGCCAATTGCGTATTGGAACAAACACGATATCCCCATTCAATTAAACATCTAAACACTGTCTGCCAAAAGTAATCAAATTATTCAACACACTCAGTTTATTACGCCAGGTGTAGAGCCATATCTCAGAATTCACTAACTACAATCATGTCCATGCAAATCATACTTATATTCACATAAACCAAATATTCACACAACAGTTATATGCATGGCCAGATATGCAATCCATGGCCCTTTTACAAACTGCCCGAAGGCTGAGAACACTTCCTTACTTCTCACACTCACTCCCTCATGCTCACCTTTAAAACTTCTTTTTCTTTATACAATTTAAAAATGTCATTAAATTAAATGCTCAATCCCCTTAGTATCTCAACAAACCCCTAAATCTCTCAACATCCCTAAAAGATAGATTCTCATCCCTAAGACTTAGAAACAAATTCCAACTTAGGCTCCCTCATTAATTCTAACTCTATTTTCTCTCATATTCCTTAAAAGAATATTTACAAAATCCTCACTTTCTCCTATTTTATTAAAAATAACAAATTAATTTAATAAAATATTAAGAATTGTCACACCCCCTTTAATCACATATTTACAATGAAAAAATGGTCTTGATGCTCCTGCATCATCATCTGGCAAGAGACCCTAGGGGTTCCAAGCCAGACTTCTATAGGATTAGAAGAAGATTAACTCTTTGATGGAAGAAGAGAAAATCTATCCTAAGGGAGAACTACTTCTACTGCAGTGTTATCACTCAGGTTGTCCCTAAGCTCCTGAAGGGATACAGCCGAGGTAACCACAAACCAATCTTTGGATTGCAGGTTCTAGCCCACCTGCAATCAGAGAGGGCTCCCTCTTAATGATTTAACTTTGTTGACGATGATTTTAGGCTAGTTGTTGGGTTCAGGGGTTTTGGTTTTTTGTTTGGATAGAAGATGCATGTAAGGAAGAAAATTCCAAGCAGAGAGGCAAGGTAAAGTGTGATAAGTTTCAAACCATTGGGCATGGAGTCATGGGCTAAGGCTTGCTGTTGCGTTTACTTGGCCACAAGAGGATTATGGAACGGGATAGCCACACACGAGACAATTATCAATTTGCTGAGAGGATGGAATGATGGTCAGGGATGAAAGGCAATTAAGAATCTTTCATCAAAACTAACAGGGAGGAGAGGTGAATGAATGGTTGTCTAGGAGCAGTTAAGAATTCCTAAACTATCATTCATAAGTGAAAGAAACAGCGTAAACAAGATCATTCAAGTATGCATGTTCATAACTATTCTGGATGAAAACATGAAAAATTGCAGAAATTGAGCCTAGGGTGTAGCTAAGCAAATCCTAAACTATTCTTCTTTTCTGCAATTTAGATGGCGGATTGATGATAAAACAAACTTGAAAAAACTAACAAAGTTAAGAAACACTTATTGAACCATGTAGAAGCACAGGAATTCCACAGTCACTCCTCGGCCAATTAAACACAGCAGACAGTTTCAGAATCCATGCTTTCAGCAGTCTTTGATTATAGAAGGTATCACAGTTACAGTGCGAGTCTCTGCTTGAGGAAAATATCGAAATACCAAAGATCAAGCAACTTACCAACCAACCAACCCCTACTTCATTTTTCAGGGTGGTATGTATAGGCAAAATATCTAAAGTTATTTATTACAACCGACCTAAAAAGGTCTGCAGGAAAAAGCTTTTTAAAAACCTAATTGTTGCTGGAATTAAATGCAAGTAAGTCCTTTGGGCTGCGCGAGAGGCAGTTGGATCAAGTTGAGTTGATGGGGTGCCCTGTGTGACTTGGTGCAGTGGTTCTGTCATAACTGTGCATTGAGTTCTGGACCATTGATCTCCTGTGAGTTTAATGTGCAGTCATTTGTGCTGGTGAGCTTTTAATGCGTCCTCAACTGCTTCTTGACTTTCAGAGCCTTCCTTTTAATGCTGGATTTGCCTCGAGCCCTGAGAAAATCTCCTCTGATACACTTTTCCGCTACATTGATGTTCACCGCTACTTCTTGATACTCTTTGACGTGTTTTTTATCTGTATATTTTATCTGATACTCTTTAATCTCTGTTCCTGGTCTCTCTCTGTCTTCAAATACGTTTAAATTGGCAAAATTGGGCTTTTTCGGGCCCTTTCGGTGCAAAAAGGGCTGAGGAATCAAAAGATTCCCTAAAGATTCTCCAATATGGCTCATTTCTCGTAGCGATGCGCGATTAGCGCTTCATGCTAATCGTGCATCGAAAACTACCTCTGTTTTTCATTCCGGAGCTCCGAAGCTTGACTTTCGCACTTGCGCGTTTTTTCCGTTTTTTGGCTGCTGACGTCAGCGTGACGTCAACGGTACAGCGGATGACGTCATGCAGTGGGGTCCTCTGGTACGGATATGACGTCAGCATGCTGACGTCAGCAAGGTGACGTGGCAGTACAGCTGGGTGTCGTGGCAGTGACCCATCGCAGGGTGACGTGGGTTGGGTGCAGGCGGTGAGGGGTGAGGTGGAGGCGACGTGGCGGGGTGACGTGGCGCTCCTGTAACCTGAGGGAAGGGCGGTTTTGTAGTTCATCGGACCACCTTTGGTACGGAGGCGGTTTCTGTCAGGGGTGACCCGATGCAATGGGAAGCTGCCACCTGTCCCGGTGTACGACAGTAAAACCGTCGGACATCGAGTGGTAACGTGCCAATACATAAGGGCGCCCGATATGAACAGGGGTCGTCGAATCTGGGGGAGACGATCCGACGATGGACGGGAGGCGAAGGTGCGCGGGATTTAATAAAAGAGCACGCAAGTTAAAGTTTAATTTTTCCACGGCGCGGGTGGGTTTAGACTTTAGGAAACGGGTTAATGGGTTTAGGCGCTTGGTGATTTATTAAACAAACATTAATAAATTCCAAAGAAAATGCGCGGGGGGGGTTTTTGCATTTGGTGAGGGTTTCTTTGTGTTGTGGAAGGAGTCCAAACACTAGGAAAGGGGAGTTTTGCGGAGATGAGGGTTGTTACTAAGGTCCAAGTGACTTAGTAATTCCCAGAGAGATACTTATGGTTATATTTCAACCAGGGGGAAGGGATATTTACATAGGGGATTATTTACATAGTTTTAGTAGGGGGATGGGGAAAAATATAGGGAGTTAAATAATAATGTCAGTAGTTAATATGGAAATGACAAGAAAGCGCTAAGTTTCAGAGATCTTAGGCTTCAAAGGGGAGATAAAACTTTATAGAGAAAATATGGACCCTCCTTGAGTGAAGCAGATCTTTCACCAAGTCAAGTGAAATGGAAAATGATGAACTAAGAGATATCAAGTAGATATTGACCTCTTCAGGGGAAGTTAGTCAATGATTTAGGGAAGAGGAAGAAAGGGAAGTTAGTTATGCCTGATTTGAGCTCCTCCAATTGAAACAGCCTGATGACTGTGACCTGAGTAGAGATGATGCTTTGAAAACATAGGATTGATCAGAAATCAAGATTCTGTAACCTCAAAACTACTTACCCAGCCTACTTACCTAACATTTTTTCTTCTTTTGGTTTGGGTGCACTTAGACTTGCAGACCCAGCATTTCAACTTTTTCTTTTTATGCCTTCCTATCTACAAACTACCCTTATTTCTTCCAAGGGCCTAGATTAAGCAGTTGGGCTCCTTTGATTCTCTACCTATTTAAAATCTGCCAAGATTAAACTGTTTGGAACCAAATGTTCATTCTCTATATTCTAAAACAGAAAATTGAAAACCTAGGGAGACCAAAGATTAGGCTGTTTGGACCTCCCTTTAGCTGAAAATTCTAACAAACTGGAATGACTCTTCAAAATTGGAATGCAGTAGATGAACTTTGAGTAGCATTCTTTCATGGCCTCTTTCTTTGGTGACTGTTTAGCAAATATGGAGCATTGCAGCATGCAAAGTATGACATATTTGGCCTGTAAAAATGTCAATCATGAAATATGAGTAACCTACTGCAGCAGGAGGAAACATGCAGAATTGAAGAAAACATCATGAAATGCTAAATCATGCCATAACCTAACTAACCAATTAAACAATTATGCTAAGCAGAATTACTAAAACATTCATTAACCTAAGGCTAATTATCTACATTGCAAAAGTAAAGAGCATCAAAACTAGACTAAGGTGTAATAAAAGAACTAAAATAACTCAGCTTTCAAGCGGAAGAGCAGTCGGAGGATGAAATTAGTGAAAGGAGAACATGAGGGAGCAACAGTGCATAAGAACGTTGGATCAGTCGAGTGAAAGGCAAATGAACAACGGGGATTGGATCGCAGGAGGTTATGTAGATAGATGGGCGAATAGGTTTAACTAACAGGATGAACGGTGGAGATCTTATCGTGAAGGCTTAAGTGAATGGATGGATGAATAAGGGAACAAAGCAGATGAATGGTGGAGATCGTGTTGCGAGGGATTAGGTGAGTGGATGGACGAACGAGGTTAATAGGAGATGAATGGCCGAGATCTAATCACGCGGGTGAAGTTAAGAGATGGACGGATGAGGCTAACAAGAGCGTTGAATGGCTGAGATCTTATCGCATGGGTGAAGTCAAGGGATGGACAACGGAGATCATATCGTGGGAAAAAGAAACATGTGTAAATGAGGGAGCGGGTTTCTAAGGCGGTAAGTAGTTTCTCACGTGCCCTTTAGGCTGTAAGCAGTATTTTGAAATTTCACGCGATTAGCCTTACTGCACGACACGTAGCATGAGAAAATCACTTTTCTCATGTGCTCTCAAGCAGATAATGTTCGTGCACTAATCCACGCGAGATTGCACGATGGTCGTTGGATCGGGCAGGGTTGATCAATGGTGGAAATCGGCCAAGCTAGTTGGCGATCAAGTGAAGCGACAGCTGTCAAATCAGGCAAGGCAGATCAATGGTGGGGACTTAAACTGCATAAAGTGATCAAGTGACGCACTAGTCATCGGATCAAGGGACAGATCAATGGTGGAGATTAAAGCTCATAAAGTGATTGCGTGATGCGATAATCGTTGGATCAAGGGATAGATCAATGGTGGAGATTAAAGCTAATAAAGTGAGTGGAAGACTCCATGCGAGGCAGCAGTTGGAGAAAATAGTGAATCGGATGGTGATTATGAAGGTTTGTTGGTGCTCGGACGGCGAGGAAGCAATGCATGAGGAACGTGTTGGAGGCGGTTTCAAATGAAAATGACAGAGAAAACCAGTGTGGGTGAACAAATAATTGTATTAAACAACGAACTTCATAGCCCATGAAGAACCAAAAACCTATGTTTTTGGGGCTGCTAAAGGGTCCCTTCCTCAAGTCATGGTCCCAGAGGGAGGAGATGAGGTCGAGACACCAGCGCACAACCTGATAGTGATCTTTTTCGTCTAACTAACATGTGAACTGAAAGAAGGCATAAATGAAAGTAAACTACAACATAACCGATCTAATCTACACTACCGTAATGAAAATTCAGCTACCTAAGAAAATAACCAGAAAAACCATGAATCCTACTTAAGCAAATAAAAAAAACTAGAAAGCTATTAAGGAAATAAACAATGAAAACCAGGAAACTATGCTAGCATACATGTACAGTAAAGAGGAGTTGTGGCTGCTTAGGTCGGGCCCTAACCCAAGATTTTCAGCCCTCGAAGTTACTTCAGAAATGGCTTAAACAAAACTCATTCTTATTAGAAAAACCATGGATTACAGAGCAAAATGTCACAAGTCTTTATAGCTCAGAAATAAAACAGAGTTTTACAATAGAAGTATGAATACTACTAAGGTCCTAAGCCTCTCTATTTATACATTTGAAGTCTCTAATGACTTCCTTCCCATTAGGGAGGCTTGGCCTCTAACTCAAGAAAAACTAGTTTCTATCCTTTTCACTTGCTCGGTTGTCTTCTAGTCTTCAAAGTGATGGTTGTTTGCACTCTGAGCTAGTGGAGGAATATTCGAATGGAGGGTAGTAAATGAGGAAGATTTACCTCCTATAATTACTCTCCCTTGTCCCATTCTAGTTTTACCAAGGTCTTTGCCATAGCTCCTTTCTTTTATCCTTTATACTTGCATTTTCCTTACTTTTATCCTTTATTCTTGCATTTCATGCACATTAGACCACAAAGCAACATATCCAGCTCTAACTCATTTCATAAAAAAAATATAATCAAAAGTATGCAATACGTTGTGAGAATAGTTGGCTTGACTAAGCTAGGAGGTGAATTAAGGCCAATTAAGGCCCATATAATTACTCAATGATGAGGCTCATCACCCATTGTTATCGTCACTTGGTGTGGGTTTGTTCATTTTTTATACCACATCGTTTAATTGTTGCCTTCATATGTGGTCATCATTGTTTTTGCTTTATGGCAATTCCTCTGCAAATTTTGTCATGTTGTTCGACCTCCTTTCTTTGTGGTTCATGGACTTATTGTTTTGCATGTTCCTATAGTTGTGGGTGTGTTGTTGTCGCCACATTCAGAACTAGGTTTGTGGTTCTGTTTGCGGGCTTGTCAATTTTCCTCTGCTATGAGGTTTTTTTTGTACCACATGGTTTATGTTTGCAAGCCTCTAGTCTATGTTTGTCAATTTTTGGATTGTTCTAATTCTGTTTGTATTTGGAGGTTTCGGCCCTATAGTTTCTACTTAGAAGGGTTTTCTCTTCTGAACCCTAGGGTGTGTTTTTCTTGTGCGGACCTTAGAGTTTAACTTTTTGTCTAAAATGTGTAGCAAATTTCCATATGGAATGGTCTTCATGGTGGCCCTTTTGGGTTTTTTTCAAATGGTGATAGCTAATTTCTCAGTCTATATCTCACTGGAATGTGTTTTCCTGTATGCAAAATGTGATTTTATTTCTTCTATGATTAATAAAATCACGTGTCTTTCTCTTTGAAAAAAAAAAATTATTGAAAAATTTTGGAAAATAAAATAAAATTTACATATTAAAAAAAATTAAACAATTAAAACAAGATTTCAAAAATATAAAAATAAAAACATTATTAAAAATTAAAAAACAAAATTAAAATTAAATAAAAAATGAACATACAAATAAAGAAGCATGATTTTTTCATCGATTGAGGTGTGTGCTAACAGATCGAATCCTTTGAGATCGAAGCCATGTGTAACCTTAAGGAGGATAATACTAGCAGGTGGCAAAGCCACCACCCTCGCACGTATGGTAAGGATATCAGGGTGGTAGCACGCATGCATGAAATGAATGTTGATAGAACTAGCCTGTGTGACACTTTATTGTTGTGGTTAAGGGTCTACCTTTTCTCATTCTCAGGCATTGGTTAACTGGTTATTGTCTTTGATATTGGTTTCATGGTCTTGGGTTGCTCAGGGTTGCTCCAAATGAAAGCTACGCAATTGTGCTACTCATGTGTAGCTAAATCCCTTTGTGTCATGTCCTCATACCTCAGGTACATTTTTTCTTTCTATCCTTTTCATTGCATGATCTCAGCGTCCTTCATGCATGTGTCAATTCGAAAAGGAAGGTTTCACAATATGGGGGTTGCAATTCGATGGACTATCTGTCATGAATTATGGAAAGATATTGAAGGATTGTGTTATGAACTACTTACATTCCATCTTGTTGTCTTTGTTCTCTTTGGAATTTTACTCTCCCTCATGGGAATTTATGGTCTTTCTGGAGCTTGGAGTTCTCAATATACTACATGTTTGGTTATTTTTATTCGCCATATCCTTCATTTGATGTTTATGAAAGTGTGGACGAAACTGGGTCTTATGCATCTAGTTCTTTGCATTATATCCCTATGTTTAGTCTTAAATGGGCTTAGGGAGCCCGAGTCTGTTGTTCCTTTCCTTGGGAAACAGGCCCATCTTATTTTATTTTCAGTGGTTTGATTAAGGCCTAATGTTCAGTCTTCGATGTTGTTATTCCATGTTCACCTTCCAAGTTTTTACCGTTTGTGTAATGACTAGGACCTAAGATTGCCTGGCAGCTTCACACTCGAAGTCTTGACTATCTGTTTCAAGTGTCTTTACCCCACCATTATTTTATAGACAGGTTTCATGGGTTGCCCCACCTCAGGTTTTGGTTCTCTTTCAAGAGGTGGATGAGAGTGCAGAAATAATATGGGATGAGGCAATGTCAACAGTCTAGCCCAGCCTCGTCAGCTGAGGGATCGGGCTTGCAAATCTACAACTCGGATAATCCAGGATGTCGCCCATGCTTACCAAACATGAACCCCTTCTCATATTCAATAGTTGATTTTGAATTGGGAATCAGAGCTTAACCAGCAGGAGGAAACAAAGATTCACTTGGAGGATTGGAGAGACCTTGTACCAGACCCTGGCCACTCTAGAGGTTGAACCTCTCAATATAAGCAGTTTCTCCACTTGTATCGGTTAATGAAGAAAATTATAGCCAAAGCCATCATTAACTCTCTAGCTGGCCCTTCTAAGTCTGACCCTGGCTTCCGAATCTTCAGAAGGAATTTTATCTGATTCAATTCCAACTTCAGCAACAAAATATCCGCCTCAGCCCCATTGAGAAACACATTTTGTCTCTTCCCCAGGCTGAGTTGTTGGGTTCAAGTGCAAAAGATCCAGCCCCTGTGGATTCCTCTAATGAATAACATTTTGTTTGATTTAGTTTGGTTTTAAATTTTGTTGAACTATATATGGTAAAGTTTTCAGTTAGACGATTATGTTTTAGTTACTTAGATCATAGAAGTATACAAGACATTCAGACATATAAGGCTATGTTAGACAGGCTTAAACTTTTATGTTTTTGGAAGGCATACAATATTGTTTGGTGGCCGATAGATCTGGTTTCCCTATGGGTGGGTTAAGGCCACCAAACCCCTTGATTCCTAGTCGTAACTTGCTTTTTGAAGAAGATTAATGAAAAGATCTTGCCAAGCTTACAAACAAAACAAAAAACATGATTTTAAAAATAAAACCAAAAAAATTGAAAAAAATATTACACAAATTGAGTGTGTATTAAAAAACAATATTAAATTTAAAATTATAAAAAAAATAAATAGATTATAATTAAAAAATACTTATAAAATTTATTTTTAAAAAATGAAGGTTGGGGAATCGACCTCACCCTCATCTCTCGCCTTCAGTGGAAAAAGTTGAGGGTGGTGTTGATTCCAAGAATCGATAGCCTACCCAGATGGGGCCAAAGGGTCGTCAGCAGGGTCGTTGGAGCAGCGAGAGTCGAATCGACACCCCACCTAGCCGAGGCCAAAGGGCTGCCAACAAGGCAGTTAGAGTAGTCGATGGCCCACTCGATCATGACCAAACGGCTACTGGAAGGGAAACTAGATCAACTGATGACCCACCCAACTGAGGCCAAAGGGCAGCTGGAATGGTTGATGGCCCACCCGCTCGAGGCCAAAGGGCCACCAATAGGGCAGATGGACCGTAGATCACTCTAGTTTCCATATTGGTGGCCCTTTGGCTCTGGCCAGGTGAGGCTTCGATTCTTAGAATCGACACCCAGCCGGGGTGGGGAAAAATGGCCACCAGTAAGACAGTTGGAGTAGTGGGTGAACCGCTCCAGTCGCCCTGTCAACGACCCTTAGCCTGAACTAGGCAAGGGGTCCATTCTCAGAATTGACCCTGCCCTCAGCTCTATGTGCTAAGGGTGAGGTTGAGAGTGGGATTGATTCTCAGAATCAAACCACTGCCACTAATTCTTTTTTTTACAATATTATATATATTATAATTTTTTCAATTACTTATAATATTTTTATTTTTATTTTTATTTTTTTATTTTTAATTTGATTTTTTAATTATTTAACTGATTTTTTTATTCTTTAAATCTTTAGTTTTTTTAAATTGTGTGTGTTTGTGTGTTTTTTTGCCTATTAAAATATGTTTCTTGAATTTTTTTAATTCATTTCATATTTTGTATTTTAGCAAGATAATTTTTTTATTTTTATTTATTTGTTTCTTTATTTATTTCTTTTTTTTATTTGTTTCTTGTTTGTTTAATTTTTTTCACTTTTTTATGTTTGAATTTCTCCTTTTTATGGTTTTTTTTATGTTTGACTTTTTTTAGGGCTTTTTTTTAGGTTTTTAATTTTTTTTTCATGTTTTAATTTTTTTTTTTAACTCTTTATTAGTTCTTTTAACTTTATATTTTTTTTCTATTTTAATTTTAATATTAAATTTTTGTTTTCTTTTGTTTTTTCATTTTTCATTTATTTATCTTTTTTTTGCAAGTGCTATGATGATGCTTGACTAGCGACGTGACTCCACTATGTGTCAATTTGATGGTTAATTTTTAAGTTTTTGTTGCAATGTGTCAAGCTGTGTTAGGCTAAGATTTTAAAAGAGTTATACATTTAACATTTAAAAAAATAAAATTACTCTTAGTATAATGACTATTTGATTTAGGTATTAATTTTTAAGGTTATTTTTAGACATGATATTTGGTCTATATTGCCATAATTTTTTTTGTGTAAGGTTCATCATTTTATTATTGAAATAGAGCATTACAAGTGATACTACTTTGTGCTACTGGCCTACCAGTTGGGAAACTAGTCCAGTAGCGTAGCTTGAGAAGCATTGCTTGACCAATTCAACAGATAAAAATAAAGCATTGCCAAAATTCACAAGTTTCGATAGCCGGTAGACATAGAGATTTTCTACAAAGTTATGCAAACTAAAAAAGAAACCTTCCACATACCACTATGCAAAAAGAAACCGTCTATAAATATTGAAAACTTAAAGAGTCATTGCATTGTAACCTAGACTGGAAATTAATCACGCTAAGTATCTCCTTCGACGAACTATAGGCAACATAGAGCCACAAACCTCGAGTTGCATACTCTTGCCAATCAGATTTATTGAGCCATTGAGCCACATCAAGAAGCTTTGCTAACTGACCACAAGCATCAGTAACCCTTGAGCCATGGACTGTGGATTCTTGCTTGATTAAGTCCTTAAGCCAGCGCCCATCGACCTAAGCCTTTGTCCTCCTAATGGAGCATGTTGCCACTCTAATGTTCATGACCAGCAGGGAGAAACAAGGCAACGATTGGGAGAAACAAGTCATTGGAAGGACCATTGAAAAGGAAGTAGGGGTTCATTGACACTCAGGATCCACGTTGACCAACATATGGAAGTTGTCTACCATAAGCCCTTAATCCCAGCGACCCCTTCAACTATTAAAATAGAGCCTAGATCCAAAATATGGGAGAATACCCATGAAAAACTTGCACTAGAGCAAGGTTAGAGCTTGAAGCTCAATCAAAGTAACCTATGGATTGAGAGAAAGTAGAGAGCCCTACAAGAGAGATGAAACATAAAAGTGAGCCTTGTGGCCAACTAAAACCCCAAAGCCACCATGAAAACATAGGAGGAGGAAGAGTGCCCATCAAGAGATGAATGGATACACAAACTCTCCAACTCTAAGAGAACTAGTAAAGGTTGATAGTTGGACTAGCCAAGGAATGCATGGAAACTATAAGAACTATAGGCATCACAACCAAGAGTAGGCATTGCTAACAATGATGATAGGAACCCAGTACTTCTCACCAGGAACAAAGATGCACCTAAATAAGGGTGCCACTGAGCCCTGATGCCACCTCCTACCATGATCAAGATGAGCCTCTCAAGGTAATGATTAGAAGAAATCATGAAGCAGAAATCCAAGCAAGGGATAGCATACAACAACTAGGAGCATGTTAATGCTGCCATCATGCAAGAATTTAACAAGGTGTACCAAAGTGCAAAAGAGAGTGATTGATGAGCCAGGTGGCCTCTCGCTCCATTTTTCCTCATCATGGCACTGACAGGTGATAGGATCTAGCACCCACCATGGGGGGTCTATAATGTCGTGATTCAAATATGTTGAAAAGTTAAATATATATATACTCATGATAATTGGTTTTAATTCCATGGCTAAATAGTGTAGAAATTTTAAGGTTTTCAAGATATTTTGTGATTTTCTTGAACACCTCAACAAAATCACACTATTCCAAAATCTCTCAACATCATATTGTTAATTATGAAAAACCTACATGCTAAAATTTTGAGGTTTTTCATAATCGTGATATTTTATCTTTAACGCTATGGTTGGAAAATATCAAAATTTTAAGGTTTTTCGCAGTCATGATATTTATCTTTAACACCATGGTTGAAAATTGTTGAAATTTTTAGGTTTTTTTGAGTCGTGATGTTTTATATTTAACGCTATCATTAAAAACTATTGGAATTCTAAGGTTTTTTGGAGTCATGATATTTTAATTTTAATGTCATTGTTAAAAAGTTTTGAAATTTTAACAACAACAAAAAAAGTGTTGATGCAACATCAACACTTTTCAATTTAGGGGTGTTTTTTTCATTTTTATTGCAAAAGAAACAAAAATGCCATTGTTAAAAAAAAATGGAATTTCAACACGACAACACCCCCCCCCAAAAAACAGAAAAATATTGATGCAGCATCAACATTTTTCATTTTCAATGTGTTTTTTCATGTTTTTTGCGCCAAAAAAATGGTTTTTACTGCCATTGCTTAAACAATGTGGAAATTTTACCTCGAATTATATATATATATATATATATATATATATATATATAATATATATATATATATATATATATATATATATATATAATGATAATGTTGGTGCAGTATTAACACTTTTCATTTTCAGGGTGTTTTTCATGTTTTTGGGCTATATTTCTCATTTTGAGGTTACAGTTCTCATTAAGTTGGTAACTCTGTTATATGCTAGGATATCCATTGAAGTTGACCATATGAAATGGATCCCTAAAGTAATCCTTTTGTTGGACATAATCCTTCAAGATTTGTGTCTGTTATCTCAAAATCAAGCCTGATAGGCTGCTGGTCAGGATGACTCTAAGTAACTATTTCAAACCAAGCTTTTGACTAAGGCTTAGCCTCCTTAGCCTGAGAGGGCCCTCTCAAAGGAGTTTATGATTTTTTATTAATGATAAGATGGCTAACTCTTGTGATGTAACAACATAGACAAATATAATGGCTGGATAAACATTTCATGAGTTCCCATTGGGCCTATGGAGTCAAGCATATTTCAGTGAACAATGACACTACCTTTGCATAGAAGTCAGGGCACTTAGCATTTAAATGTTCAGAATACAACTTACATGAAACCACCGTTCACACATGCATACAGGAAGTCAGAGCACAATCAGTGAATTCTGAGTGATTATGCATCCATGCAACTGAAAAAAACATTAAGGGAAGAACAAAACACATATTCTGAACATCACAAATTCTTCATGAATCCTGAGAAGAAAAGTAGATGCTTTATATTACTGAAAATAGTCTTTACATAAGCTAAAACAGTACTTTCTGTTATCAAATCTCCAACCCTTGTTACATTGCTGTTTCAGCTATATATAATCCTTATTCTAACTAATTCGAGTTTCCTCCTCCAGCATGAGGGGAATTTTAACTCGATCCTTATCTCTAAAGACACCTATCAACTATTTAATTGTCTATTAAATACAAATAAACTGCTGACTGTAACTTTTAAAAAATCCTAAATCAATTATGAATCTAACTCCATCTTCGTGCCATAGTGGCTACTCTTCGTCTTTTGACACCTGGTTCCCCTTAGATTTGGCTGAGCTGTATATTAAATATGCCATATTGGCCTTTAAATGCTGAATCTCTATCTGCCCGTGGTATTCGGAGATGTCCCCTGTTTCTCGGCTTCTTTATTCCATAATTTGCTCGAACATGAACAGCACCTTTTTGAGTCTTTAATATCCCAAAGAATGGAATGTGGCCACGTTTTAGATATGCTGTAGGCTGTGGTGATGGACAGGTGTGCCTTTTTCAAAAACTCTCGCTCATAAAATCAACTGTCTGTCTGCGTTTTTTTTTTAAATATCATCTACAGCAGTTTCCTAGCGCACTACGAAACTGCTGTTTTATTTAAAATAGTGTACTTTTTTTAACCTGAGAGCTCATATCATCCAACCATCGGTTGCCAAAAACTCCCTTTGATGCTTCACTTTTGTAGCAGGGATTTAAATATCTTCAAAACACTAAGATTTAAGCAAAATTAGCAAAATTGGGAACAAAATCTTTCCAGAAAAGTGAATTCATTTATTAGGTACCCGGCTTAGCTCTGCCTTCAGGTCTTCAGCAGCTTTCTTCAGTTGGTTGATTTCTCCCTCAGCTGCTTCTATTTGGCTTTTCATGGCTGCCACATAATCTCCTTGAGATGTGACGGCTGCTTTACTTTTGCTGCTTTTTTGCTGAGGTCGTGTTCCTTTCCCTTTTTCCTCTGTTTTGGGCAGTGCTTCCTGTACCTGCTGGAAATTTCTAGTCATGGGTCTTCTTGGTTTAAAAACAAATTCTTGGGCTGGCTCATCAAACTTAAGCCTTTTTGAGGCCTTGGTTTTCTTAACCTTTACCTGTGGTGATTATGTCAAATCAATCTCAATCGGTTTAGATTGTTCTAACTCAATAGCCTGTAATAGATCATTTAGGTTTGCCTTAGAGACAGGGCTTGCTTTAGCCACAGGGCATTCCTCAACAGCTATAGCTTTGCCTTTTTCTTTATTAATCTGGCTTCTTGTCTTCACCCTTGAGACTGCTGCGGGTTTACTTGTTTGAGGTTCAATCTTCTTACCCTGAGTCTTCTCTTTTGTTGATTGTTGGGGCTGTTCCTGAATGACTAACAACTTCACTAGTTTTGGTGGCTGTGATTTGGTTTTCTTTTTGGCTCTTGTCTCCCTTTGAAGCTCAGGTATTGTAAACTCTCTGGCTGGTTGAGGAGTGAGACCAGTCTTACTTTGGAAACTAGCCATGAAGATAAAAGAATTCCAGTCTCGACCTATCTTCTGGAGGCTATCTAAAATGAGCAATTTAATCAGACCATGATGAAATAAAGAAGTCTCACAGTCCTCTTTTCTGAGCTGCACCTTATCACACATTTTACTTAGACTGCGAAATAAATAAAATGGGATGTCTATGGAGACCTTCCCTGTAAAATGCAGGAGCAGTTTGAAATGATAAGGATAAACCTTATTGTACCTTCCTTCACATGTTAAATACTTCTGAATGCAGGTAAGAAGAAGAGCATAATGTTCTTTGAGATAGAACCTGGGCACTGCTTTTGTATAATCCTCATTTACATATGCCTCTTTTAAGAACTCCTTACAAGGATTCCTATCAAATTTAAAGTTTTTGAACCATTCTTCCTGGCCTCTTGGTATCTCGGTCACAGCAGCTATTGCTTCTGGAGAGACCGATATCTCTAACATGGCAACCTTTGAATTCAAACCAGTAAAATTAAGTGCAAACTCTTTTGTTGCCTGTGCATGCCCTCCTTGTAGCTTTTTACAAAATCTCCAACACCCGGCATCTTTAAACGCCTTCTTCACGCCTTCATCTCTCAAGGTTATGTCCAGGCCTTCAGGTTCATTCCTTTGGCATTTTCCGAACCTGTGCTCCTTTCTCTCCATCTTCACTTCGAAATATTCACAGCCAAATTCTTACTTGGAAATCTTCACAGCCAAATTTTAACAATTCCGGTCCAGATGGTTCACCTCCCTTTTTAACTCAGCCCCGCTTGTAATCAGGCTCGCTTGAACAGCCTCGCTTGAAATTCAAATTTGAAACATGACTGGTTACTCATGCAACACTCACGGCCATTATTAGGACTATGCATGGTAAAATCTCTTGGGAATGAGATTTCCGTGCATATCAAAATCCTATTGGTGGAGTAGTGGCAAATGAACGTTCAGGCATGATTTCAAGAGGTACTCAAACTGACATGAGTGGACGGACATGCTGACTCACCTATGGACTTGACATTTCAGGAAAGATTCGTTGCGGAATGCACGAATCCATGATTTCGCAGCGCTGTTAGTTACATTTTTTAATGATGCGCTACGAAATGGCTTAATCATTACACGCTGCGAAACTGCTAGACTATGATTGCGCTGCGAAATGGGCCAATAAGACTATGCTGCGGAATCACTAAAGGACAAGGTGACTTGGCATAAACAAGACATGACTTATGGAATAATGATGAGTGGAGAAAAGCCAATAGGAGCAGAGTCTAATTTAAGCTTAAAAACCTTTAAAACTCTGATTCCTAAGTGAGACAAATAAAAATGGAAACAGCTTAAACATAAACCTTTGTCATCAGACTAGGGCATGTAACTGTATGCATTAAACCTTTAGTTCTAAGTGATAACACCACCAATTGTTTCAGTATATGGAGAAATGTGGGGATTGTCGTAGGAATTATGTGTAGGGAATGCACCAGAAAGTATGCATGGAGAGTGTGTGTGTGAAGCAAGGAACAAAAACAACTACGTACACAATACCTTCACACACTCTTTCTCTGCACAGCAAAATCTCTGATATTTATGTGTGAAGAGGGGGAGGGTTTTGTTAATTGGTTTGCACACTAAAAATATAAAAGCTTCAACCTTAGATATTGGACAATATTTGTATTTATATGTGTAAATAAAAAATTTAAACTTTATATATAGGAGCTGTTAGGTATGATAAATGGTTAAATATTGTAATTAATTCGGTTGAATCTACAAAAATATAAATGCATACATATATAGAGTTTAAATTTATAAATGTTTAATTTTGTGTAGTTTATATTTTGAAATTGATATAAATTCAATGCAAATTTATAACTCCTATACACCCTTTCAGTGACTAGACATGATTAACACCATTATTGTGTTCTAAGAAGACACACATCAACTACAATGTAAATTATACTTGAAATGTTCAATTTCATAAACTATTATTGTCTAATCCATTCAGAAAAGTAAACTTTTGTAATTTGATTTTCAAATTTATGCTTTTTTCATAGTGTATGTCATTTTAATAGTTAATATTACCCTATATCTCTTATGCCATTATCTTTGCTGAAATCTTTCTCATTGTGCAGAATCTAGAGGTGCAAAGAAAACTTCGTACAATGGTCATCATATATTAGATAGTAGTAAAACTCATGTTGTAACAGTAAAAGTTTTGAAATGATAGCTTTTAGCTTAACGTAAAGTGGTAGAAACTATATCAACACAAGATACAAAATTTCCTTGCAATTATAATTAATCATTTATACTTATTTTGCATCTAATATACATGTAAGCCAAACTTTTCATGCCATAAAATTAAACAAGCCAAACTTGCTACTTAATTGATTTATTTGTAGCATGCTTTACATATCCATTCCCCTACACAACACTTCTTCCTCACATGAATTAAAAACACAATTCACAATTCATTTACTATTACATAATAGTTGTTCAATTAACAAATGTGAAACCAATAATATTCGGAAAACATCAATACCAAGGTTCATTCACTCTAATTCGATAGAGAAAAAAAAAGATCTGATAGAAAAATAAGCTAACAAATTAAATGTCATGAATACACATTGCTTCACTAAATAAATGTAGAAAATACTTATATTTATTGGAAGGAGAGCTTTTGTTAATCAAAATAGAATGAGATTTAGGATCTTAAAAAAATTAGTATGTTGATATCTATTTCTAAAGCGCACCAAATGGAGGAATCATGAAACACAATCTTATCAATTGCACTATCTTGAATTAGAATTTAAGAAAAACATATGTGGTTTAAATTAACCAATTTAAGAGCAATATTTCCTAATTACAAATCACGCAAAACAGTACTATCCAAATTGATGATGATCATTAGTTAATGAATATCATTAAAATCAATTTTAGTTTAATTTCATTTCAAAATTTTGATGTCAATTCATGATTTAAATCACTTATTGCCTCTGACGCGTTATATTTAGGCCTATGGGATCTAAACTAGTTTCTAATGGATTTGGGAAAGAAATTTTCCAATGTTCATCTTGTCGTAGACCACGAAGGCTTCATTGGGGGAGCAAGACAATAAAATGTGCATTCATATTGGGGGATATGTATTGACGAAAAAATGACATAATATATTGGAGGATATATAGGGGTAAAGGATTTTTATATTGGCAGGTACAAAAAATGGAGCTCAAGTTATTGAAAAAATATAAAGAGGTGTAAAAAATGTTAATGAAAATATAGATACCTACAATATCAAGTGAAAGTAGGGGTTTTTTGAATTGGGAAGGTGTATTGGGTTCATATTAGTAAGGGGTTAAATAATGTGATTTTTATAGATATTTTCCAATATGTATTTGAATTAAAGGTATTGTTTAATATGCAATGAATGCAAGTGACATTTCACAGGTTCATTGAGTGAAGTCCCCATGTTGTAAACCTGTAAGCACTAAACTTGCATGTCAATGTTATAGGCAACTAACTTGTTTCGTTTCTTCTAAAACTAATAAGTTTTTTTGGGATTTTATTTATCATTTTTCTATTACTTTTTGAATTTTCTAAGTCTTTTTGGTATCATTGTTGTCAGAAGAGAGGGGGGTGCTTTTCCACTTAGAATACCATTGTTTAGTTGCTACTATTGAAATACCAATAGGAAGACAAATGGTTGAACAAGAAAAAGGAAGAAGCATATAGGAATAGGTATATTCAAAGAGCCTAGATATCTTAATGCTCATCTAGGGTACCTTAATGCTTAGCCAAGATATTTTAATGTTAATGGGTAACATATTGGAACTTCAACAGATGGTTAGGAAGCTAGAAGATGAACATGACATTATAAGAATGTTATTAGAAGAGATCTTGCAAAACATGAATGGGGAAATCAAACCTCCATTCTCACAGCATTCATCAACCTCTAGGAACTATGGTTCATTAATAAATAAATCATTAACAAATTTTGCTACTTTCTAAAACAATTTTGAATATATGCTAAAGGCTATATATTGTAATTTTCTTGGCACAGTAAAAATACATATTGGAATATATACACATATGTATATATTCAAAATATTTTGTAAGTTATGTCATGCTCTTCCATATGTATTTTCTTCAAATAACCATTCGATTTACAAATTTGTTTGAATTATGTATGATACTGATTGGTTTAAAAAAAAAAAAATTGCATGATAGACCATTTCTTATAGAAATTATTTATAGCAAGTTATTATAAATATGTCAATTTATTGAAAATAAACGAAGAAATGTGTGTCAACTTAGAGGCACATAGCAGAATAGTCTAATAAAATTGCATCACCTATACTCTGATCTAATCATGTTCATGGAACATAAAGTTTGTAAATTATGCCAATTTGGATCATCATAATCATGCAAATGTTATATGTCAAAGTGTTTTCTTTTGTTTTTTAATCTAATCAAATTGTACAATTGAAAATAGATGGAAATGCATTTTGTAATATTGTTTGACTAATGATAGAATTGGTAAATTTGATAAATCAATAAAACAAAGTAAGAAATATCATTGAAAAAAAAAAAAATACATGATAATGAACTAGTTACATATTACAATAAAAACATAGTAAATAATGCTAGTAAGTACCATGGTACAAACATCAATACTCGAAGGGGCGCTAGGGGCATTCTGCAGAAGAGTGAAAAGGAAGAAATGACCAAGTGGGTGGGGAAACAAATTTTCCTTTGCACCTCCGCACAATGTATTAACATTAGCAATTCTACAAACTATGAAAAAATCTTGAAGCGAGAAAGAATATTTGTTAACTTGATAAGAATGAAGCTTGGAAACCATTTTATTCCACCTTGTAAATGTAAAACCAAAGTTTCAAACACAGTTAACTACAGCATATTGTATACTTTGTTTACACATTTTATATTTTTAAATTTTGGTGACGTAATAACAATGTAACGTTGGTAGCTCTAATTTTGTAGTGTAAATTTCAAACACTTTGGATTAAACTTTAAATTATGACGATCATTGTCAAATATTATTAAATGCAAAATTTTCTTTATAGAGATGTTAGACAAGTTTTGGCGATCCATAAAATATTTAAATGTTCAAATATAGAGTCTCCTCACATAGTCTTTTGTCGACATAAAATATGTGCAAAGGAAATATGTTTTGTAATATTCTTTGGCTCGTTATAGAATTTGTAAATTTGATCAATCAATAAATAATGTAAGAATTCATAGTAAAAAAAGGCACACGTGACATAAAACAATGAACTACTTACACATTACAATCAAAGCATAGTAAATAATCTTAGTAAATAGCATAGTACAAAAAATAAAACTCAAACAAATAAATTCACTGAAATATCTTTTTGTATCATGTTAATAAACTATAGATTACATAATCACATGATAAAATTGGATGCAAAACTATCCAATCAACCAAAAAAAACTCTTCAACAATGCTCAAATAATTGAACCAGGAAGTAGAAGACAATGTTAGGATTGTAAGTACAAATATGTCGAAGCACAGAAATGTCTATGGCCCCCCACCCCTCACTAATAGACATGGAATTCAGTTTTACTAGTTAATGGTAAAAGAGATATCTACACTTTCTGTAGAACACCTCTTGGTTTTGACAACTTGAAACGAATACTATCTCCAAAATACCAATAGTAGATTGCTCGAAAAGGAAAGAAAATAGAATAGTAGTTTAACTAAAAATAACATGAAATCAAATTTCAATCATCCAACAAACCAAAACACTTATTGGACATTAGTCAAATTCTTCAAGCAGAAAGTATAAGGTCATATTAAGATTGGTATTATGGATATGCAAATGTGTGGAAATGAAAACTCTTCTCCTACTCCTTACCAACCACATATTAGGTAATCAGGAAATGAAATAAAAGCCCAATCACCCAAAAACTAAAAAAGCTCTATGCTCAAATTCTTCAAGCAATAAGTAAAATGTAATGTTAAATTTGAAAGTGTGGATATGTGAAGGTGTGGATCTATCAATAGATGAATTTAAAATTCAAGCGAAGAGAACCAAAATACCATCACTAATTTATTTGAAAATGTAAACAAAAAGAATGAGAATACCATCAGTAGATTACTTGACAATGCAAGCAATGAGAATTGTACCATCACTAGATTCATCAGCAATGTAATCAAGGAGAACTGTCATTATATATGTATAATCACATTTTGACGGTTTATTGTAAATGTGCCATGTATCTTGATATCGGACAACAAATCAATAACAATTGATTTCTCCGCACAGTATTACTCATAGGAAACTTTTTATAGTCTAATAATACTTTATCCAGTTTCACTCCTATTTGAACACAGAATATTATAGTCCTACCATTTACATGTATGATACTATTTAATCGATGGAAATAAATGAGGAGATAATGCATTTTTATATGCACTAGTCAACCTCAGTTGTCCTTCCAAGTGTTGTAAAATGATATAGAAAAATGACACTTAACAACTTAGAAGTCAAATGTCTTTCAATATATAATATATATATATATAATATATATATATATATAAATTATATATATATATATAACAATATAATAAAGTCACTTTGCAATTCACTCTCAAAGAAAGCAATTTTATTAGATATTTTACTTTCTTTCTTGTTTTCAATGAACATATGAAAAGTAGTTTTGAATTTTGGAAAACTATTTTTTATTTTCTAACTATAGGTTTTAGCAAGATGAGTAAAAAAACATTTTCTTTCAATTGTCTTTGAATTGAAAGATATACTGAAACAAGTTTTTCATGTACTTGAACCTGTCACATATGCAATATTTGTAAAACAATACATGTAAATAGTATAAGAGATGGACATAAAATTGTAGCATTAAAACATTCAAATAAATCAAAGCTTAATGTTTCCCTAACCTATTTTTCATTTTCATATTTGATTTATAGTACACATTGCATTCTTGTTTTTGTTTCCAAAATTGCAATGGCACTTTTTTTTCCAACTACAAATGGATCTTGACTACGAGACAAATTTGCAATCATCACATTTGGAAACAGGGAAAGTGTTTTCTACAATGCTAAATCTATTTAGACAAATAGTTTTCTCATATTCACCACTATTTTATTTGTACTTTGGAATTATTTCAAATTTTCTAATAGAAACACGAGCATTCTTTATAAGTTTTACCTCATGCTATTCGATAAACTCTATCAACACAAGCAATGTTATTTTCATTTTGACTTTATTATCTACCAAATATACAGAGAGTATTTCTTTTGTCATATTTTCTTTTTCCAAAAAATGTTCGATATGTAACGAAGACAACACGATGGAAAATGATTCATGTTATATTGTAACTATATCTTCAATCAATAATGGCATAAATTCAATCTCTTTCTACCTAGTCATGAGCATTGAATTGAAATTAATTCAAGAAAACCAAAAAAGAAATATGATATGCAATTAACTAAACCTAGACACAGCTACCTTTTTTACTTTTGTTTCTTCCCTATTTTGTGTTCCTTTCACTTTGTCTCATGTGATATGTACTTCTGTAATAGTGCTCATCACTATCTCCACTTCCTCGTCCATGTCTACTATCGCATCATTTGAATTCTATATTTTTTCTTGTTCACAAATAATGCATTCAAATTACTACTTAAAAGGACATTATAATTGATACTGAGAATTGCCTCATGAAGATCGAACTAGAGAGCACATAGTCATCGCTAATGTATATTCTAATATTAGGTTCATAGTTACCAAATAGAATCTGATGTATATGCATATAGCTAAAATACAAAATATATTTTAGTTTTAACTGATTCTAATTTATAGTTCCTTGTTACATATATTAAACTGAAAAATTAACAAATGTACAAATGCCTAAATATTTTATAGAAATATTCAAATTACCTTTTTCCTTGTAATTATTTTCATGGATCCAAATATCTAAGTGTTATATGTTTCTTGAAAATTGAGAAAGTCTTTATTTTAGTTAGCGTACATAAAAAATATTGCAAAAAAAATGCAAAGCTATATAATGTAATAATAATCAAATGACAATAAATATAATAGAAATGCACCTCTTAGAAAATTTACCATTGTATTTAATTGTATCTATTCTACTTGTGTTCATTTTCCCTACTCTGATGATATGAATTAAATTGAATACAAAGAAATAAGAGGGAAAAAGGGTTCTGATTTCATAGCACGAAAACAATTTAAACGTAACAGTTACATGACAGTAAAAAAATATTGCAAAAGAAATGCAAAGCTATATAATGTAATAATAATCAAATAATAATAAATAGAACATAAATGCACCTCTTAGAAAAGATATCATTGTATTTAAATGTATCTATTCTACTAGTGTTCATTTTCCCTACTCTAATGATATGAATTAAATCAAATACATAAAAATAAGAGGGAAAAAAGGTTCTAATTTCATAACACGAAAAAAATTGAAATGTAACAATTGCATGATAGTAACGTATATCATATAAATGTGTTTAGCACTCTCATATTATCCACTTATTGAATTTTTCACCTCACTGCTACGGTTGTAACATATATTGTATATATTCTCGAAGTACTCACATATAGAATAAAGGACGCACTGTTTACCTGGAAACAATGTGACATGCTTTTCAACTTCATTTGAAATGAGCTTGTAGAGAAAATCCATCATGCCATGAAACTACAGAATCACCACCATATAGGCTGAATAAGAAATCTATTTGTAACCAACTCCCCCAAAAAGTAATCAAATATGCATTCGTAACATGTATGCTAAAAAACTACATGATAAATGCCTAGTCAATGTTCCTATGGATAACATAACTAGAATTAGTGGTTACAATTGTCACATTACATTTTAGATTTTTTACATATGTATTAGAAGCCTTGTTCGGCCAATGGAAAATTAGAAACAAGGTTTCCAGAAATTAGAAAATTATTTTGAATTTCTAAGAAAATAGGAATATTCATCGTTTTCCCAAAAATATGGTTAAAATTACAAAAACTTGGGAAAATAATTGATAGTGAACAAACTTCGACCAATGCACCTGTAGATAGAAAAATTGGTTGATGGAGAGTCAACACACTTCAACCATGAAGTGAGTGATGTACTTCCTAGCAAGGCAATGACCAATAATAATAATAATAATAAATAAATAAAATAATTAGTAATTAGAATCATCATATTAAGTATCAAAATTTCATGATATGTTTTAGATACTAAGCAGTAGTAATAATAATAATTAATAGTCAATGGAATTTGACAGTGAGGCAACCACTATAGTCCATGGTGAAGCACAAACTAATAATGCGAATATTACATGAAACATAGTGACACTTTGGTCATGGTGTAAACTTGTAGTTCAAAAAAAATATCACACTATTCTTTTACTTAAAGCAATTATTTCCATAATTTGATGCAAAAAAATTTTATGATAGAATAATAAAAATAAAAGTAATAAACAACAAAAAAACATAAGGTCTTTGTTTCAAAATGAGCGCATCCTATGAATTGGATGAAAATGCACTTTTTTAAGTAAATAATTCATGCTTTCTTCTATTGTGACTACTTAGAGGATTTGTAACATGTCATTACAAACCATGTACCATCAGATGCAGAGTCAAAAAGAGAGAAAAGTATGATAAGTTAATATAAGTTAGACAATAATAATTTTCTATAGGTGTGTTTATCTTAATTTTTGTCATTTAATTATTTACATTATACAACCCTACGTTTTCCTTTCTATATTTTTAAAGTATTATGTGATATGTATGTTGTATAGAGGAAGGTATATAGATATTATGTAGAAATATGAAACATTGTGGAATAATGTTTATGTTCCTTGCTTTGCACAACTATTCTTCTGCACAAAAAAGACACGTCACTTAAAAGCACCATCTTCCCACTCTTTACAAGAAATAGTAAATCTAATTATTTTAATAGCCTTGAAGAACTCTTTCTTAGAAATAATTTGCAGCTTCAACGTCTCCTAAATAGTTCTCCACGAGTACTTCCTCCTTTGAAAGTCTTTCCACTCCACAACTTTCCCCATCTCCTTCAAAACTATTATTAGTATTAATTAGTTATGCATATGCATATCAATTAATTAATTGTGTTTCTTGAAAATTGAAAAAAAATCTTACCACTCAAGAACTTACCCCATCTCCTTTAAATCTGCTAATCCAGCCCCTTTGCATATATCAAACAAAATTGGAAATTGATTAAAGTTAAGAAACAACATGTTCTCACATACTCTTATATAATCCCTGTCTAGGTACAAAGGTGGTTCACCACACTCCCTTGCCTCCACACAATCCTTCATTCCAAATATATTCACAACTCTATGCACCTATTCCCCCACACAACTAAATCTATAAAAGTTTAAGATGTAAAAAAAGTTCAAAATTAAATAAGATTAAAACACACTAGTAGTATATATGATAGCATCAATGTCAATGTTAGTGCTATGAAATCTTCTTCCACACCTCCACAATTATATTTTGAATAATTGGACAGAGTACTAGCAATCTCAAGAATAACAATGTCAATGAACTCACTAACAAAATGACCACCCACAAAATTATCCTTTTTTGTCCATACCTTCACTCTACATACTAAATTATCTTTATGTGCATTGCAGAGGAAGAAATCATAACTCAATATATTCCTTTCTCCTTAACAAACTCCACTACACCCAGTTTATCCACACACCATTTTTTCCACACTTTCCCCACAACCTTTCTCCTTCCTCTGCATATCACAAAATTAGCCTTCTTTGTCCATGCCTCAACTCCCAATATTAAATTTTCCTTATGTAGATATGGAGGAATAAATCCTAACTCGATATCGTCCCTTCTCTTTAACAAACTCCCACGTATACAATTTTTTTCACACCCTTTATCTCGGAAAAATAAACACAAGTAAAAGAGATAGAATTATATACAATGATAAGTTTCCTAAGAGGTGTGTTTTGTTTGATTTAGTGTCATTTGATTATTATTATATTATACAACTCTATGTTTTGTTTTGCTATATTTTTTATGTACTCTATGATATGTAATGTTGTATAGAGGAAGGTATATGGAAATGTATGTAGACATCTGAAAAATTGCAGAACAATATTTTTGTTCCCTACTCTGCACAATTATTACTTTGCACAAAAAAGACACTTCACTTAATATTGCATAAAATTGTGAAGAAAAGAACCTTTGCTCCACTCTTGAAAAGTAATAGAAAATATAGATTTTTCAATAGCCTTATGAAACTCTTATTCAAAAATAGGTTGTAGCCTCAATGTCTCCTGAGAAGTTCTCCACACGTACTTCCTTCTTTGAAAGTTTTTCCACTCCACAACTTTCCCTATCTCCTTTAAATATGCTATTAGTATTAATTATTTATGAATATTAGCTTGTAAGTGTTACATCTTTCCTAAAAACTGAAAAAATGTCTTTCCACTCTATAAATTTCCATGTCTCCTTCAAACCTTCTATATCCAGTTGCTTTGCATATATCAAACAAAATAGGAAACTGAATAAAGTTAAGAAGATACACTTTCTCACATATTCCCATAAAATTCTTGTCCAAGAGTAGATGTGCTTCACCGCACTTCATTACCTTCACAGAATCCTTCATTTACACAGATTCACAACTCTATGTACCTGTTCTCCCGCACAAATAAATATTTATAAATTTAAGATGGAAAAAAAAAAAAAAAACTTAAAAATGAAATAAGAGTGAAATGTACGAGTAGTAGCTATGATAATGTCAATGTAAATGTTATTTATTTGAAATATTATTGCACACAACTGCACTCATATTTTGCATGATTGGATAGAGCAGCAGCAATCTCAGGCATAACAATGACAGAGCACTTAGTAACAAAATTTCCACTCATAAAAATTTCCTTTTTGTCCATTCCTTGACTCCACATACTAAATTATATTTATGTGCACTGCAAAAGAAGAAAGCATGGTTCGATATAGTCTTTGCTCCTTAAAAACCTCCCCCACAACCAATTTCTTTGCACACCCTTTATCTCGCACTTCATATACACCCCTTCTCCACACACTAAAATCGTAAAAATTTCATATTAAAATAATATTTCAAAGCTATTTTCACATACTTCTTCCCAATTTCTCTACACACCCTTTCTATCGCACTTCCCCCATAACCATTCTCGTTCCTCTGCATTTCACAAAATTGTCCTTTTTTATCCATGCCTTCACTTTTCATATTAAATTAGCCTTATTTAGCGTGCAGAGGATGAAATATTGACTCGATATAGTCCCTTCTCTTTAGAAAAATCCACTGCACACCCATTCTCTCGCACTTCTCACACACCATTTTTCCAAAAACCAAAATAGTAGTAGTTAGCCCCCCCCTGCCCCCTCCCCCAACTTATGTAAGGAATTTGAAACCTTGTTGGTTATGGCATCATTGGGAAAAGTAAGAACAGTGCTAGGGAACTCACTAAAAAAATGGCCATTTGCAAAATTAGACCATGTCTTTGTCTACACCTCAACTCCACATATTAAATTATCCATATGCAGAGTGAAAATGAAGAAATATTGACTCGATATAGTCCCTTCTCTTTAAAAAACTCACCCACAAATTTCTTCACACCCCCTTTCTCCCACACTTCCTACATATCCTTTCTTTGCATAGAAAAATCGTAGCAGTTTCACATTAAAATAATAACTCAAAGCTACTTCCACATATTTCTTCCCAATTTCTCTGCATACACTTTATGTTGCACTTCCCCCAAAACCATTCTCCTTCCTCTACGTATCAAAAAATTAGCCTCTTTTGTCAACGCCTCAACTCCACTTATTAAATTAGAATTATTCATAGTGCAAATCTTGACTCGATATAGTCTCTTAAGGGACCTACAATAGTATTAGTTCTGACATCATTGGGAAAAGAAATAGTAATGTTAGGTATAATAGTCTCACAATGCTCACTGATGAAATGGCCACTCACAAAATTAGTCGTTTTTTAATTTTAAAATTATTTTTTAG